>JBBPKF010000512.1:0-11631 GCA_038089175.1 Binderoboletus segoi | reverse complement strand
CTATGATGGGCTGGTTTTGAGGTACTAGCTGACCTATGACAGGCTGGATTTGAGGCTCTAGCTGGCCTATGATGGGCTGGTTTTGAGGTACTAGCTAACCTGCAACAGGCTGGATTTGAGGCTCTAGCTGGCCTGATGGGAGTGGCTGATCGATTGAGTGAGTGGAGACACAGAAGTCTAGCACTCAGGGCTCATAACCTGATAAAAATCGGGATCTGAGGGCTCAAGGTGGTGGTGAAAAGCTAGCATTCATGTAGCCACAGTACACATACTATGTTTGGTATGATTAAGTAAGGTAGTGTACTAACCATGGTGAGTATGATTTCCAACACTCTGCTCATGCCACTCTGGTCCTCTTTGTCCACAAGAAAGACAGTTCACTCTGCCTTTGCATCAACTTCCAAGGACTTAATAAGATCATGAAGAAAGACTGCTATCTGCTCCCCCACATCTCTGATCTCCTAGATGCTCCAAGCCACATGAAGATCTACACCAAGCTTGATCTCTGGCATGCATACCACTTGGTCTGCATCACCAAGGGCAACAAATGGAAGACTTCCTTCTGGATGCGCTATGGATTGTACAAATGGCTCATCATGCCATTCAGACTTACCAACACCCCCACAGCTTTTCAGCAGTTCATTAACTCCATCTTCACAGATCTCCTCAACATCTCCATGATTATATACTTGGATGACATCCTCATCTTCTCTGCTGACTGTGCATCCCACAAAGAGCATGTCTGAGAAGTTCTTCAGTAACTCTGGAAACATGGACTTTATGCCAAACTGGAAAAATGCAAATTCCATATGGACTCCACTGAATACCTCACATACCAGCTCTCTCTGTCCAGACTGTTCATGTCCTCTGAGAAAGTAAAAGCCATCCAAGACTGGCCTGAGCCCTGGAAAGTCTGAAACATCCAATCTTTCCTAGGATTCGCAAACTTCTACTGTAATTTCATTCACAACTACTCCAGTATGGTTGTTCCACTCACCCACCTCACATGCAAGGGTGTTTCATGGGACTTCCATGCTGCATGTCACTTTGCTTTCCAGCATCTCAAAGACATCTTCACCTCTGCTCCCATTCTCATGCACTGGGTCTCTGATGCCCCACTAATTGTTGAGATCAATGCCTTTGACTATGCCATTGCTGGCATTCTTTCCCTCTGGTGCCCAGATGAAGAAGTCTGGCCCATTGCCTTTTACTCCCACACCCTCTCTGCCCCAAAGCTCAACTACAACACCCACAACAAGGAACTGCTTGCCATCCATGAGTTCTTCTGGATTTGGCAGCACTACTTTGAGGGTTCAGACACTCTGGTTGATGTTATCACCAACCACATAAACTTGGAGTATTTTGCCACCAAAAAACTCCTGACCTGCTGTCAAGCCTGCTGGTCGGAGTTTCTCTCCTGGTTTAACATGGTTGTCCATTTCTGCCCTGGATGCTTAGGTGCAAAGCCTGATGCCCTCACTAGATGCTGGGATGTCTATTCCAAAGAGGGGAATAGGGACTATGCCCACATCAATCCCCACAACTTCCAACCCATCTTCACTCAAGAGCAACTTGCTGTGTCCCTCTGAGTGACATATCTAGCAGCTCCAATCCTCCAGGCTGGTTTGCTGTTTGATATCAAATCCCTCCACAGTAACATCCTTTCCACACTCCCCTCCAATTCCATTGCCTCCATCCACCTGTTCACCCCCAAACCCTCCAATTCCTGTTGAACCATTGACTCCAAAGGCTTCCTATGCCTGGACAACTGCATCTATGTCTCCAAGGCCAATGACCTTCATCTCTGCATCCTCTGGTACAAACACAACCATCTGCTCTCTGGACACTTTGGACAGAACTGGACATTAGAACTCATCCACCATGAATACACCTGGCCAGGCATCTGGACCTTTGTCAAGGAATATGTTTCCTCCTGCACCTCCTGCACCCATGCCAAAGTTCCCAGACATAAGCCCTATGGGCTCCTCAAACAACTCCCCATCTCTGAGAAGCCTTGGAACTCAATTTCCATGGACTTCATCAAACAACTCCCCACCTCCTTCAGACACACCACTATCCTCATCATCATAGACTGTCTATCAAAGCAATGCATATTCATTCTGATGGATGACAAGGTAACATCTCCAGAGTTAGCTAAACTCATCCTCCTCCATGTCTTCTCCAAACATGGAGTCCCCTCACACATCACCTCTGATTGAAGCTCAGAGTTTGTCTCCCATTTCTTCTGCTCCCTTGGAAAGGCTCTTAACATCCAGCTCCACTTTACCTCTGGCCACCATCCAGAAGGCAATGGACAGACAGAGTGAATGAACCAAACACTGGAACAGTACCTTTGGATTTACTGCAACTACCAGCAAGACAACTGGTCTGAACTCCTGCCCCTTGCAGAGTTCATGTACAACAATACTTCAAATGCTTCCACAGGTGTTTTCCCATTCTTTGCTAACAAGGGTTACTACCCCAACATCACTGTCCACCCTGAACAAGACCTGACCTCTGCTCAAGCCTGAGAGTACTCTGTAGACCTCAACTCCCTCCATGAATTCCTTCAACAGGAGTTAGCTACTGCTTAGGAATGGTACCAAAAACTCATGTATGCCAAATGAACTCCAGCACTGGACTTCAAAGTTGGTGACCAGGTTTTTATCAAAGTCAAGTACTTTTGTTTGATGCATCCATCCAAGAAACTCTCTGGGAAGAATCTAGGACTGTATCCCATCATAGCTCAAGCTAGCTTCCTGTCCTTCATACTCTGGCTTCCAGAAACCATGAAGTCCATACATCTGGTCTTTCATATATCCTAACTGGAACCCACTACTCTCAACACCATCTCCAATCACACCCAATTCCCTCTGCCTCTGGTTGAAGTCAACAGAGAACCAGAGTATGAGATCTCCAAAATCCTCAACTTCAAGATAGATCACAGACAACAAAACTGCAAGCTGCTGTATCTGGTCAGATGGTCCAGCTATGAAGGAACCAATGAAGAAACATCTTGACTTCTTGCCATTGAGCTCAGTCATGCCTTGGAACTTGTTGAAGAATTCCATCTCCAGTATCTGGAGAAGGCCAGACCTCACACCACTTGATCTGATTAACACCATACATTTCTTGTCAAAAAAGACAAATGGCTGGACTATGCTATGCTATGTCTGGTCCTCAACTCTGAACTCTGGCGGTCCTCCCACTGCCTCATTCTTCAGATCTGCCAGTTCTTCCTCTACTTCTTCTGCTTCTCCCTCCTCTAACTCTCCCTTACTCTCTGATTCTCCCCTTCTATACACTTCCTCTGCCTTCAAGTAAATGAGCTCCTCCAGGAGCCCATTTTGCTTCTTCATGGTATCTCAGAGTTCCTAGACTGCCCCCAGAATCAACTGGGCACACTGCACCCAGTCACTCACCTCCTCCTTGTTCTCCATCTCCTCTGACCCCACCTTCTTCCATGGCTGCTCTGACTCCTCTGCCTTTTTCTTCCTCTTTCTCTCCACCTTCTCTTCTCCAGGCCTCTCACACTTGGCCTTTGCCTCACAGCAGGCCTCACATGAGGTAGACTTGCCAGGACCAAGGGTGCACTCCAGCCCCCAGTCCTTGCACCTTCAGCACTTTTATACCAGCTCCACCTGTGCCTTTCCCTTGCTGGAGCCTTGCTCCACTTGGACCTGTTGTGCCTGTGCTCCAGTCAATCCTGCTCTCACAACACTATCACCTCAGATGTACCCATCTCCTGGCCACTGCCTCAGCCACTGCTCACTGCCTTGCAGCCTCCTCCACCCATCTTCTTGCTTCCTTCTCTGCCTTCCTCCATGCCTCCTCCTCCTTCTTTATCTTGGCCTGCCTCCTCTGCTTTGTGGCCTTCATGTCCCACAGGTCATCATCAGTGTCAGCATTCTTCACCAGGCATTTGTCAAACCACTTGTCAATGTCAGGGTAGATGGTTATGGTTGGTTACTAGGCAGGAAATGTTACGCAGTAGTTGCAAACTGACACCTAGAGGAGCTACTTCCACTTAGATGACTCAATGACATACTTAGCTTTGACGTTGAACAACCAATGATGAGGTTGGGGCAACTGGACGGCTCAATGGTTGAAACAGCAAGGGTTGCAGCTTGGTGATGTGCAAGGACACAGCGAGCAAGACAGTACTCTCCACTAGGCTGAAATAGCTAACTTAGGGCGGTGACACCTAAGAAAGATGCCAGTCACAACTTGAGGTAGAATTGCACAGAACTGGATACAGATCATGGTGTGCAGTAGCGACTTATATACAGAAGAAGGCCCTTTAGGGCAAGTCCATGGAATGTGAAAGAAGAGAGGAGAAGCTGCTGCAGATGACAAAGCAGGAATGTGATAGAATGTGGTGAAACAACAAATATCAGTATGGACCATAGATGTGAAGTGACTTTAGTCGAAAGGGAAATGCCCAAACTCTAGTAAGTACAGTGCAATAATGAGATGCATGAGAGATACCCCTATGATGAGAACGTCAAGTCCTATTACTACACAGGGAAGTATATGAGTTGCAGATAGTCATAGGTAAGAACAGATGAAAGCAAAGAGAAGAAGAATGAGGGAAAATTGTAACAGGAAAGGCAGGACAACTCCAGACTTTATGGATTTGTTCAAACTCCATTTCCAACTCTGGCAGAAATCAACAAGGACATGTGATCCTCAATGGCCTTCAAGGGTTCAGGCCTAAGAGGGGGATACTGTCATATCCTGGGTCCACAAGTCCAACTCTGGCCCTTCAATGTCACTCCAATAACAACTCCATCCAACTCCAGTCTGATTTCCTTTTGTATCTATGCTATGCTTTAACATTCCATTTCATTACAATATACTCCATTCCATTATGTTCCATTCCATTCTATCCATATTAGTATTAGTTCTGCTACTTAGACTCCTCTGTGCAGTGTCAACTGTGGAGCACAGCTCTGCAGTACCTTCAGTACATCTCCTTATCTGACCTCCAAACTCCTTAGTCATCCGTTTTCTCCATAGTATATAAACCCCATACTTCAGCCTGTAAATAGCTCAGTTCAAATATCAATGAAACTTGACTACCTCTCCTTTGACTTGAACCTAGACAGTTCTCCTCTGACCTCTGACCCTCCAACTTACCCCACTCTGTAAATCTGGGACCAGGACTCATGCAAGGGTGCACCACATATGGTGAAGCCAAGTCCTGTCCAATCAAACTCCAGAGTTAGTCTGACCTAGTTTAACAGAATCTGTTGTCCCATTCACTGGAGTCGTTCTTCTGACAGTGTTGCTTAAGGTGGTTCAAGCAATAGCATGCATTGGAGGCTTGGTTGATAGGGTAAAATGTTGTATTAAAGTCATTGACCATTTTATTGAAAGTTTTATAAGCTGCTGCTACATCAGTGTCTGCTATTTTGTTATACCAATGTTCTGCAAACATTCTGCCACATCCAGCAGACATACAGTTCAGAGTAGTGCATAGTTTGTTGGAATCCCATGTGTATAGTGCAGCATTTACCATAAACTAGGCCTTCATGGCCTTCATTCACCCTTGAACATCCTTCAACTTCCCAGAAAAGGGCTCAGAGAGCACTGCTTTCAGTTTTGCCATCAGTAAGGGAGGGGATTGTGGTGAGGTTATGGGGATGGGGAAGCCTGGTCCTGGAGAAGGAGGAGAAGAAGGTGATGAGAGTCAGGATAAGTTAGAAGGAGGCATAGGAGTCCTAGCAGAATACAATTGTCTGATTCTGATGGCACAATGGATTGCTTCAAGGAGTAAGGGCAAGCTTGGCCCAGGAGAAAACTGAGTGGTTCCTGGAATGCTTTCAGAAGTAGCTGTTACTAGAGGGAATGTGAATGGCTGGGTGGGCTTCAGCTGACAAGTTGAGTAATGGATGGGAGAGGCCCAGGGATCTGAAGAAGATCCTGTTTTAGAAATGCAGTGATGGGGTTGATCAGCTATGGTGATGAGATATGCTCAGCAGGATGACACCTGAGAGTCAAAAGATCTAGTTCTTTTGTTATACAGTACTTGTATGCTAGCACCTTAGGAGTGACAGTCTCCTTACTGAAGGTGATATGGTGATCTTACTTATTGTTGAGCAATCAATGACAAGGTCGAAACAACCAGCTGGCTACCATGGTTGGAAGTTCAGTGTCACAGCCAGACAACACTACAAGGACATAGCAAGCAAGACACATATGTAGACAATGAGAGCATCGAGTCCTATTACTACATGGAATAAAAGTGAGTCTGCAGATATGTGCCAGAGGTGGCAAAGAAGAGCAAATAGAAGAAGGATGAAGGAAAATTGTAACAGGTCTTCTTAGTCTAATGCAACTCAATTTCCAGAATCACCCAAAAGCCTTCACATCTGACCACACTAGGGTCACTTTCACCCAGTCCTACCTCAAGGGCATGGTGCTTGAATGATTTGAACCAGATCTCCTCCAAGTGAAAGATCTGGCACTCTGCCTGCTCTGGATGGGTGACTACCAGGAGTTCATCCTAGAGCTTCAGATCAACTTTGGACTGCATGACCCCATTGGAGATGTGGAGCATCAGCTGGATCAACTGACCATGAAGGATGGTCAGAAGATCAACCAATACATCATAGATTTCAATTGGATCACTTTGCTGGTCCAGGACTATGGAGATGGTGCCCTCTGGTACCACTTCTACAATGGCCTTCCAGACCACATCAAGGATGAAATTTCTCACATCAGCAAGCCCCCTACACTCACCAAACTCTGTCACCTTGCCCATGCCATTGACACTTGCTACTGGGAGTGCAAATCAGAACTCAGTTGTCAAGCAAAGCCTTTCTCCGACCATCATAGATCCTTCAACAAATCCTCCACCCCATCTACCCCTTCTGCTGGTTCCTTCAGCTCTCCTAAGGAGGAACCTGCCAATTTCAACACCTCCAGAGCTTCTGCTCCTCCAGCACCAGACTTATTATCCCAGCTTGGAGAAAATGGTAGACTCACTGTGGCAGAATGCACATGCCACCTTGAAAATAACCTGTGCATGTTCTGTGGTCAGGCCAGCCACATGGCCAAGGATTGCTCAAAGCCCACCTCTTGAGCAGCCAAGGCTCACACAGCCAAGACCAAATCTCTGGAAGCAAAACCAAAGGCCTCTTTGGAGGCACACAAATAGTTAACTCCTTTGTCTCCACATGGCTTGAGGTAGCATTGCCTCCTCCCATGCCTTCCTGACAATCCAATACAATGCATCTGCTCTCTGACCCCAAATCATCCACTACCCATTCCCATACCTTCTTTGTGCTATGCACATTGGATGTACCCCTCTGCTCTACCACTCCATCCAACTCCAGAATGACTCCCAAACCCCATGCCCATTTGACCCCTGACCTCTTTTCTTCATTCTAAAAACTGGTCATCACTCTGTCAACATTATGTCAATTCTGCTGAATGGTTCCCATCCCTGTGTGCTAGGAAATCACAGACTCACCCACAAACAATCTTTCAATTGATAGAGTTCTGAGCTATACCATATCCTGTTCATCTGGACATACCATGCCTGCACCTTTGAGCTTACCTCCACAGCCTCCAGCCCTTTTGCCTCCAGCTGACTCCACTTCCCTTTGATGCACTGTGTTTCTCTGCCCTTCACCTTCTCTGTCCTCTGAAGCTCACTCTCCACTCCACCTCCATCACCCTGCATGCTGGGTTTTTTGCAGCCTGACACCCTTGCTCAACAATGGAACATCTCTCCCAAAGAGGAGAATAGGGCTATACCCACATCAATCTGTTCATCCTCTTTGCTCCACTTTCCATCCATCTTCCCTCCTTTCCTGATCTCTGGCTAGGTCCAGACTTTACTCTGCTGTTCCAATCACTGCTGATATTTACATTTCATGAAGAACTATGTACATGGCCATACTCTACTCTGCCCCTGCTGCCCCACCCTCCATCCTGGCCTCCACCTCTCTGGCCTCCATCTTCATGACCTCCTTGACCTCCATCTCATCTCCAGCCATGACCTCTGCCCACATGGCATCTGTGACCATGCCCCATGACCAGTACTCAGTGACCTTCCCAAAAGCCTCCTTGGCCAGCCCCACTAACTCCTCCTTTACCTCTGAATCCTTTCCATCTGCTATCTCCTCTTCATATCCACTTTTCTCATCTGACTCCTTTCACCTGCATACCTTCTCTGTCTTCAGCTCCATCAGGTGGCAAAGCATTTTTGTCTGAGCATCCAGACATACCATCTGCTTTTTCACAATGTCCCAGAGCTTCCAGATCACCCCCACTATCTCCTGGGTGCACTCTGCCATTCTACTTTCCCCTTCCTCTGTTTTCTCTAAATGCACTCTCTTCTGGGGCTGCTCTGTCTGCTCTACCTTCTTCCTTTTTAGCTCCAGTTTTTCCTTGCTGGGCCTCTTGCACTTCACCTTTGCCTTGCAGCAAGTGACATACAAGGTCAATTTCCAGGATCAAGGGCACACTCCAGCCCCTGATCCTCACATCTTCAGCACTCCAGCAACTCCTCTGCCCACACCTTCCCCTTGCTGCTGCCCTGCACCATGTGCCCTTCCTCTGCCTATACTCTGGTCAGTCATGCTTGCATGAGCAACTCAGCAACTTACCCATCTATGGACATTCTCTTCCACCCACCTCCTTGTGGCTTCCTTGGCCTGCCTTCTCATGGCTTCCTTCTCTACCCTCTTTCATACATGCTCCTCCACCTTCCTTCATGCCTCCTTCTCTTTTTTTTGCTTTTGCTTTTCTTCTCTGCTCAGTGGCCTTCACACTCCATAAGTCATTGTTATTGTTGGTGCACTCTGTGAGACAGTCTTTGGACCAAGTAGCAATGTCAGGATATGTGGACATGATAGTAGGTGATAGAGGAACAATCTGAATGGACACCTAATTCTTATAGGACCATGATGGTTCAAACTCTGATTCTGACTCCTGCATTTTCAACAAGAGTCATGTCCACCTCTAAAGGCCTTCAAGAGTTCAGGGCTAAGAGAGAGATACTGGACCAACCCCAATCCTCCACATCCATCTCTAACCCATCATAGACAACTCTGTTCTGCTTCCATTCCATATCCAATCTGTTTCCTTTTATATTCATGCTATGCTCTCCATTCCATTCCATTTCATTCCAGTGCTCTCCATTCCATTCCATTCAAATTCATATTAGTTCCACCACTTAGATTCCTCTGTGCAGTATTAACTGTGGAGCACAGCTCCACAGCATCTCTGGGACACTACTTATCCAACCTCCAGACTCCTTAGTCATCCAAATTCTCCATAGTATATAAACCCTGTACTTTATCTCATAGACCTCAGTCTGAATATTGATTTAACCTGATGCTCTTCCCACTCTGTCTCTGAGTTTCAATGACTCTACTCTGACCTTCCATCCTCACTCCAACCCTCCACAAATCCAGGATACTGGAACTCTTGTAAGGGCACACCACATTGTTGGAAATCATCCTCACCGCAGTTAGTACACTACCTTACCTAATCACACCAAATGTAGTATGCATACTGTATCTAATTGGAAGGTTGCTTTTCACCACCACCTCGAGTCCTCAGACCCTGATTTTTATCAGGTTATGAGCCCCAAGTTGTTACGCAGGGTGTGACACAGTCTTCTTCTAGTATGCCAAAAGTCAGATCTGGACTCCCTGAGGTTGGGGACATCACTGTACTAGTTATACCTTCTCCTTAGGTTGGAGATCTCTTCTATGAATGCAACAGACAAGGATTCTGTCCACTCGAGTTTGAGAAAGACTGCATAGTAATTGTGCAGATCAAGCTGAGTAATTACAATATAAGACACGAGATTTTATACTGAGGATTCAACACATGAACAGCAGGGCAAAATAGAAGTGATGAGTCATAAAACACACAGCATGGAATGCAGTGGAAGTTAATAGAGTGTGAATGACAAACTGTTGCTGTGCAGACTAATACAGAATGACAAATAGGCTGAAGTATCGGATGGGAGAGTAGGGGACACGAAGTATCAGTAAGGAGATGATACTTAGAGGAGTGGTCTGAGTTCGAGCATGACAAATAGAAGCCAAAGTATGAGTGGGACCTGGTGAAGAGTGATAATGATCAAAAGGAAATGAGGCATGACAACATGAGAAAGATAAAATTGTAACATTACCCCCCCTCTGTTACAAATTTCCCTTGTTCTTCTCTTACTCACATTCACTTGCTTTATCTTACGCATTTCATCAACTCATCTACTTCCCCGTGTAGTAATAGGACTCGACGTACTTGTCATAGGGGTAGTTCTCACTCATATTCTTTTAGCCCTCTACTTACTAACATTCAGGCATTTCCCTTATGACTAAGGTCACTTCTTCTTCTACGTCCAAACTGATACCGATTGTTCTTTCTTGTTCTTTCACCTTCTTCCTTTGTCATCTGCAGTTGTTCTTTCACCTTCTTCTCACTTCCTTGGACTCGCCCTAAAGTGGCACCCCTCTGTATATAAGTCGCTACTGTGCACCTACGACCCTCATCTAGTTCTGTGCAATTCCACCTGCATTGTAACTTCTTCTTTCTTAGGCTTCGCTGCCCTAAGTTAGCTATATCAGCCTAGTGGAGAGCACTGTCTTGCTCACTGTGTCCTCGTGTGTCGCCAAGCCACAACCCATTGTAGTCCAACTGTTGAGCTGTCCAGTTGCCTGACCCAGTCTAAGGTCGTTCGTCGTTTCAAGTGAGTACGTCGCAAGTAGGGAGAAGCCTTACTTGAAGTCTAGTTACAACCCCTGTGTAACAAAAGAACTAGATCGTCCCCGCTCTCAGGTACTAGCCTGCTGAGCATATTTTATCACCATTGCAGATCAACCTCCTCACCAGTATGTACCCGGCTCCTCTCACAATCTGTGGGCATCCCCCCTCCCTGCTCCAACCCCAAAGAAGTCTGGTACCTACTCCAGACCTCTAGTATCTGCATCTACAGGAAAGCCAGTCCTGACTGCATCGTCACACATCCCAGAATCTTCGTGGGTATCAACCCAGAAGAAAACTAAGAAGCTCCTAAGCTTAGGAAAGTCATACTCTGCTCGTTTGCCATCCCCTGAACCAGAAGAAACCTCCCCACTGCCATCACCCTTACTCTCCCCTATCCTGGTAACTCCTCCAGAACAACCTCCTGTAATGGCAGAACTCAAAGCAGCCCTCCCCAAGGCATTTAGCAGAAAGTCCAAAGATGCTCAGTGATGGATGAAAGCCATGAAGGCTTACTTTACAGTAAATGCAGCGCTGTATGCACAAGACTCAGCAAAATTGTCCACAACTCTCAACAGGATGGGAGCTGGAAGAAGCAGCATCTTCACCAAACATTGGTATGATAAAATCAATGATGGAATGGTTGTGGCCATAGATAAAACCTTTGACAAGATGGTCGAAGACTTCAATGCCACGTTCTACCCAATTGACCAAGAGTCGAATGTGCAGTACAAGTTAGATCGTCTATGCCAAAGAAGGCAGAAGAACGATGCAGGAGAATGGGACGATGGGTTCCAGGAGTACGTTACCGAAGCCCGAAACCTGATAGATAAGGCAAAGATCATCGATGAGGAAGAATGAAAGTATAAGTTCCTCACTGGGCTGGATAAAACAATAGCATCG
>JBBPKF010000510.1:0-11655 GCA_038089175.1 Binderoboletus segoi | reverse complement strand
TGAGAGGATGACGAGGACGAGCTGGGTGACGGATCCGGTCAGGAGCCATTCTGCGCGTGCGCGCGCGTGAGACGTCGACGACGGGCGGGTTCATCTCGTGGGATCGGACGCACTGTTGACTTGCTTCAGAATCCTGGCGAGAGGCGGTCGGTCGCGTCAAATTCTCGAGGCGAACGTGGACGCACCGATCGAGGTAGTTTTCGAGCGCGAGATCTTGCGTGACGAGGACGGTCTGCCCGTACTTTTTCACCATGTGGAAGTCGTCCGAAGGGTAGACACCTCGCTGGAACAGGATGCTTTCCGTGCGATCAGGATGGGGTGGTCGTACGGGCGGTGGGTGGCGCGTGGACGTACGTGTTGGCTGCATACTTGAAGAACTCGGTGACGAGGTTTGTGGAGCCCTTGAGCGTGATGGCCTGGCGGGTCGGTGCTTGTGACGTCGCCATCGTCGTGTCGGGGAAACAAGTTCAAGTCGAACGCGCGGGTCGTCCAGCGCGCGTGGTTGGTCACGTGGAGGGGTTCAATCTCAATTGGTGGCAAGGATGCCGTCCAACAACTTGAACAATCAAACGGGACTTTTGTATTCCAAGCGAGACGATTCGTCGTTCTCTTACACGGACTATTCATACTAGTAATACAACCCGAGACGAGACGAGACAAATACACCCTTGGCGGTTGGTCGTCAATCCAAGTTCCAGTCGGCAAGGTCTCCCCTCAGACGACCCCTACTCGACCAAAAGTTCATCATCATCATCGATTTCCGCCATTGGTTCAGAGGAGTCATCGTCCCTGGGTTCTCCCATCCCCTCGTCTTCCAGCAGTTCGCCCGACGAATCAGTCCGGGGCGTGGGTGATATACTTTTCGCTGCGTGATCGGATTCATCCGGGTTGGGCCGCTCAACCCGGATGCTCTCGAACAACCTTTCCCAAAACTCTTCGTCGGGATCTGCCATTGGTTCGGGAGAGTCAACCCTGGGTTCCCCCATCCTCTCGTCTTCCAGCATTTCGCTGGACGAGTCGGGTATGGGTGACATGCTTTTCGCTGCGGGACGGGACTCATCCAGGTTGTGTCTCTCGACCCCAGTGGCTCGCCCCTCCAAAGGCTCTCCTTCATCGATGTCTGCTACTGTTCCAGGAGAGGCATCGTCCCTGGGTTCCTCCATGCTCTCGTCTCCTGGCGTTTCATTGGGCGAACCGGGTGTGGGCGACATACTTTTCGCCGCGGAGTGGGATCTATCCGGTTCCTGGGAGAGGTTATTTGCACTTGATCCCCACACCGGAAGCGGGGGCTGATCAGGTAGGCGCTGGACAAAACATCAGTTAGTAGTGCGAACGGATGGGTGGCACGTCACCTCCAATCGACAACGACAAATCCTACCCTTCGTTCGGAAACATGTCAGATCGGTCCAACACTGAACGAACGGTGATCAACATTCACGAGCCCCGAGCTCGCCAAGACGACGAAACGCACATTGACGATTTTGTACAAGCCATCGTAACGGTACCCGGATAAGGGTGCATACTTCGATCCACACTTTGATGAACGAATGACTCGTACGGGATTGCCAGTACGGAGTGATACCTGGAGAGGTACATCGAATGAGGGGATTCGGTCGGCAGAACAGCTTCCTCACCAGGAACGAGTAGTTTCGGTGATTGTCCCAGCTTTGATCCTACATACCGGTCCCAAAAGAGCGCCCGTAAAATCAGCACCGCAGCAAGTCCCAGATAAAACAAAGGACAGCGCACATGTCTAGCACCCTGTCCAGTGTAGATACTGTCAATGGTCAGATATGGGTCTACGCCTTGGCAAGGGTTTCCATGCTCACATGACATCGCCCATGTCGATGTCATCGTATTGGCCACCAGACAAGGCGATGGCATATGTTCCGTGCTTGCCGCTTCCGTCAATACCCGCCTGGGTCATGCGGTGAACCCGAGCGTCTGCAGCTCCCTGACTGCTTTCGTGTCGACATCCAATGTTGATGGGAGCGTGATGGTGGTTCTTACCGGTAACACCATTTGGTGAAGATCTGGACGTCCGGGACGCTCCCGAATTTTCGGGCTGGCTTCGACATCGCCGGCGGCTAGTGGAGCCTCTGGTGGAGAAATACTAATTTGTTCCCGTGGAGGGTGCTTTGTAGATGGGTGGGGGAGTCGGTCGGCTACACCCGATTCAGGATCGCACGTCTTCCGAGTTGTTCAAGTCTTTAAGACCCGGGGGGAAATGGCCGTACTCCGTGGCTTTTGGGAGGCTAGTTGCCGCATTACCCATTGCCCATGCCCCGGGATATCCCACGAGCGTCTGGCTCCGCAGCATGGGAAGGTCGCCGTGCCAGTGAACGGGCCGAAGCCGAATTAGGCCCTAATGTAGTAGCGTGACGCTGCAATAACACAGAGATTTCAGCCTCCCCAATGCAGACTGTTTGGCAGAATATGGTCGTTCTGCACCGACGGGAGGAACGGTCCGAGGCCTGACCAGGCGAAAGCCCTTGAAATGGGTAGATTGGCGGTCGCCACTCGCCACATAGTATGTAGCTAGATAGCTCGAGAGTCCAGAGACGTGTCATATGAGCGCACTGCTCGAAGATCCGCCGTCCGTCGATGTCCGAGTCCCTATCAATTGGACGATTGTGAGTTGACAAGTACAACTCTACAATGCACTCGCTGGCCACAAGGGAAGATACCGATATCTCGGAGCCTGGAATGTAGTCTGTTGGAAAGCGAGTGACGCGTGGGAACGAAGTATCGGGCACATGTTGCGCAAGATCATCAACAACTAGGAATACTTACATCAACGCGAGTTCCTACACGCCAGCCTGTCTACTCCGTCATGCAATTCCCTCAATGACTGTGCAAGGAGGGACAGAAAAAGGAGACAAAAGATTATTTAGTAGAGTAGCAGACGGGTTAACAGGAATTCTGATTGGACCGGAGCATCCCGTACGGCAGATTCCCATTCGTGTATACCGTCCTCGACGAGTACTGTGACTCGGCGAGCGCTTGCAAGACTCACATGCAACATCGAGCACGCCAGGGGTTCTTGTTGTCGATGCCCAGGGCTTGCGCTCCACGGCTCCGTCGTTGTCCCTGTATGCGTCACAGGAGTAACGAGGGAGCCATGGGGCGGGCCAGACTTTGGAAACAATGCGTGCGCTCGATGACGGATGTCGAGTCGAGAGAAGTCAGCGGAATCCGTGCTGTCGTGGTTCGCGTTCGTCCCGCCTTGTCGATCGATCTCAGTTCATGGTATGTTCACAGAGGTGCAGACGTGTTCCAATCGACCAATCCGGTTCCGATTCGCCGGAAATTCGCGGCCAGCTTCTAATGTTCCTCCTCTGGCCGTGCAGGATAGCGCACAAGTGGATGATGAAATACGAGGCAGTGAAGAATGATCCGCCTTTCTGATATCCCTCAAAAGAGAGTAGTCCCATTGGTCCCTTCTTGCTCCTCGGACAACTACTCGTCGTCGTCTCCGCTGCAGTCTAATTTCGGTCTGCGCTGCCCACTCACTGAGCTTTCAAACTTTACTTACGGTAGTATGACAAGATATTCTTCTGCCGCGTGTACTCACCATGTTTGTGTCACATATCTGCATCAAGAATCACCGTCATCCAGTATTATTGCGCGCATGTTGATTAGGGATGTGTGCGGATTGACGCGGTGACTGTTGATATCGAGCAGCACTCCCAGATCCTCACAATCCAGACTCCAGGCATCAGTATGAATGGCTGGCTGACCCTCCTAGACATGTACCTCGATTTCCAACTGAATGAACCAACTAGGTGCATAGGTCTTGCTGACAAAGTAATCAAGAAGGTAATCATTACTCTCTCACACCCCTTACACTACTAATACAATCTTAGACCAGCCTTCCCCATTCGAAGTCAATTAGAGTGCAAGCCTCGGACTTGGTTTGCTGGCAATATTGCCGCCTCTCTGCTAGTGCTTCCTGTTGCTTGTGTAGCAGATAAATCGAATGAGTTTGCCCCAGTGTCAGTGTTAGCTTGGTCAGTGACGTTAGTCACTGTCCGCATCGGAAGCGGAGGTTGATTAGGGCGACGCTGAATGAAATAAAGAGTTGTCAGCTAGTGATATTGTAAAGAGATGCATAAAACGGAACCTCTAGTTCACAACGACAAGTCCTCGTTCTGTTGCTACCTTCCCCTTTTAGATCTATCCAACACTGGAAATAAGGTGATCATCGCCCAACGACTCAGGAATCGACATGAATAAACTCACATTGACAATTGTGTACAGTCCGTCATAACGGTATCCTTCAACAGGCGCATATTCTGACGGACATTTCCATCCACGAACGACCCGCACAGGGTTTCTGGTATCGAGTGATGTCTCGAAGGGAAAAATGAATCAGAGGATATAAACACAGAATCAGCTTCCCCACCAGCATCGCCTTGTTTTGGTGAAAGTCCCAGGTCTGGTCCTTTGCTCGGGAACCACGAGGGAGGTGAAAGAACATCCCCAAAAGTCAACCGCCAAGTCCGCGTCGAGTGAAAAGACGACGCACTCGCTTGGACCCCCTCCAGTCGTCCTTACCACCCGCGCCAGTATAAACACTGTTATAGTCAGATACGGCTGGGCGTCTCGGAAAAATACTTATACATGGTATAACCCCCGTCATTATTGTCGTATGAATTGGACACGACTACGGAAAAGACACCGTCGCCGCCACTTCCGTGTATACCAGATGAAGGTGGGTGGTGGACCGCAGCGTTTGAGCAATCCTCACTGTTTTCACGTCGTGTTATTGAATGGCTGATATAAATTTGATGATCATGCTTACCGTGTGGCCCATTGGGTGAAGATAGGAACGCCAATATCTCCAAAATTTCGGCTAGGGGTGGAACACGTTAGTCATCGGCAGGAGGTGAAGAAAGGGTTCACCTCAAAGAACGAAGTTCTTCGTTGCGTTGTCTTTGAGCCCGTTGACTACCGGCATCTTCCCCGACGCTCGCTGCCAAGGGACCATTTGCAGAGGGAGTGGCCAGAGCTTGTTCCTGTGGGGAACTTTGTACAGGACTGTATAGGTCGATATGGGACTCAGTCATCTACTTCGGTATCGAAACGGGGCTCTTGAACTGCCTACGGTTTGCTCTCGAAAGTTCCGTGAGATTCGGGTCCAGGAAGCTATCACCACGTGAACGGGCCGGAACTTTCAAAATAGGACAACACTAGAAGAACTTGAACAACTTGGTGCTCCCATGTTCTGACCAGCTCTCCGCTTAGGCCAGTAGTAACCCAGACGTATCGGAGTTTGAAGAAGTGATCTAATAAGCTATAGTTTCGCAATCCGGTGGTAGCGTCAAGCAACTATGGCAGCTAATCGGGCCTCTACTATGAGCGGGGCACAAGCATGCGAAGCCGACCAAAAATACGTGCACATCTGCGGAATTGAGAGTTAAGATCTCGGAAGTGACAAGGCGTATTGCAATCCCGCGAAGACAGTCAAGGCAATGTTTTCTCGATGTGACGCGGATGACCGCCATTAGCTAGATGAAATTGACATGGGAATGTGGGCCCCAGTCTAGATCCCTTGTGAAAAAGATCGTTATAGCCCGAAAGAAAGTCGGTCTCATGGTATCTTACCAACCATTGCGATGGCTACTGAAGTCCCCCTCGAAGATCCGACATCGCAATCCAACTACACCAAGATCACGACGACCAACGTGACCCTCAACTGGACGATCGATTTCGACAAGAGGTACATCTATGGATCAGCGACACATCGGTTGATCGCGAGGGAGGACGTCTCCGAGGTGATGTACGTCAGGTCGTGGCGGTTGTCCGTGATGAATGACGAGTTGAGGTTGACAGCCTCGACACTCAAGCATTGGACGTTGGATCTGTAGAGGTGAACGGACATACTGTCGAGGTTCGTGTTCGCCTCGTCATGTCGATCGATCTGGATTCAAGATGCATCATCCCACGTAGGTGCGGCTCGATCCCGAACATCCCGTCATGGGATCTGCTCTCCATATCCCCCTCCCTCCCACACGTACCGGGGAGACTGCGTCGGTAAAGATCACATACAAGACCACCGAAAAATGTCCCGCCTTGATGTGGCTCGAAAAAGAGTACGCCCCTGGCTTGTTCTTCGGGCAGGCACTTAGTGCGGCTCGACACGCAGGCTGACAGAAGGAAAGGAATTCCCATATCTATTCAGTCAATGCCAGCCAATCTACGCGCGCAGTCTGGCTCCGTTGCAAGGTAAATCGGATCCGCGTTCTCCGTTCTGGTCGTCGTTCATGCTCGCGCTTCCAGATACGCCGTCCGTGATGCTGGCAAGTTTGGTTTTTGGATGCTTCCATGCCTACGTTCACCTCTGCTGCAGACCTATGATGCCAAAGTAACATCTGTCCTCCCAGTCCTCCTTTCTGCCAAGCGTATGTCACCACCCTCCGATGGCCCACCACACGGCGGCAGGGTCATCGGAAAAGATACCGTCACTTATGAGTACAAGCAGGTTGGCGTGTTCTGTCCTCCGTCAGCTAACATATATCCAATGTTACTGTGCTTTCTAGATGGAGCCTATTCCCTCTTACCTTCTAGCCATCGCTGCGGGAAATTTGCATTACCGTCCTTTCACAGCGCCTGTGGGGAGAACGTGGCAGAGCGGTGTATGGACAGAGCCCGAGTTGCTGAAGGACGCATACAACGAATTCTGTGATGATACTCCCCGGTAACTCCGACTCGAAACGGTAGTCCGCACCAGATACTCATTCTCACTGGCTGCAGATACCTTGCCGCTGCGGAGGATCTCGCAGGCCCGTACAAATTTGGAGTGTACGATATACTCGTACTTCCTCATTCCTTCCCTTACGGGGGGATGGTAGGCCACCTTCTATTGTGCGTGCACATTGCAGCATCTCACGCGTTCATTCGAGGAAAATCCCTGCATATCCTTTATTACTCCAAGTAGGTTTACTATTGTCGCCTACGCAAGACTTTTCCTTAACTCCCTCTCAGCACTCATCACCGGCGATAGGTCTCTGACCGACGTGGTGATCCACGAACTCACCCACTCTTGGTTCGGAAATGGGATTACGTGAGTCCCTGTATCCGCTTTAGCTACAGCTGTAATTGACCTGCCTTCAGTCACGCGCATGCTTCCCACTTTTGGTTGAACGAAGGCTGGACGACGTACATTGAGCGCCTTTTACAGGAACTCATACACTCCCCTGGGCATCGTGGTCTATCATATGTCATCGGATATAAGAATCTCGTGGATGCATTAGAACTGTTCAAACCCACTCCGAAATATCAAAGGCTTGTCGTAGGATTCAACGTCGGCGAAGGCCCCGACGCGGCTTATAGTCGTGTTCCATACGACAAGGGCGCAAACCTCATCCTCCTTCTCGGTGCATCGAACGGGTATATCGTTTTACTCTGATACTTACGAAATCGCTGCAGAACGAACGTTGGGAGGCCTCAGCGTCTTCCTTCCGTATATCAAAGACTACGTGAAGACTTATACGGGCCATAGCATCACGACTACACAATGGAAAGATCATCTGTATTCTTTCTTTGCTGACCAAAAGAACAAAGTCAAAGTCCTTGACAGCATCGATTGGGACGTGAGTGTTCCAAGTGTTATCCAACAAGCGCACGAGCACTTACAAGTATCATGTAGGCATGGTTTTATGGGGAAGGGGTCACGCTACCGGTCAAGCTAGAGTACGACTTGACGCTTGTCACTACTGCGAATGATTTGGCGGACCGTTGGAATGCCTCGCGCGACATTAGCAGCCCAGCTCAGCTGGACTTTAAGGCTTCTGACCTTGACCAACTCGACAGCAAGCAACGAGGTGAACTGTTTCATGATAGCCTCTTACCTTACCGGGAGCATTAAATGCCTGCACACAGCTGTATTTTTGGAACGTCTGGAGACGTACCCAGCCCTCCCCTCGAACCACCTTGTTCACCTTGACGTGCTCTACCGGTTCTCGCAAGTAACCAACTCCGAAATTCGCATGCCATTTTACCTCGTTGTGCTCAAGGACCCCGTGTCATCCATCGCTCAACAGTTCGTGCAGTCGGTCCTCGGCTGGGTCGTCGGCAAGGGCACGGGGATCATCCAAGGAAGGATGAAGTTTTGCAGGCCCCTCTTCAGGGCCGCGAACAAGGTCGATCGTCCAAAGGCGGTGGCTGCCTATGAGGGTGCTAGAATGTTGTTCCATCCTATCGCTCGAAAGCTTATCGAGCAGGTACATCTGTCGTAGTTGTCGTGTCCGGGTGATGTGATTGATAAATTGGCTTGCAGGATTTGGGACTGGGTGGTGAACAGCGCCGATAGCACCGTTCGCTTCCTATCCCCTTTCGTGGATTCTCTACCCGTACTTGTACCTGTACATTGCCTTTTCCTCCCCGTAGACACTGGTAGCTGAATCTCCGAGTCTGCTGGATGGGGAATGGCGGTGATGGGAATTTCATCTTGGCTCAGCATAGCACTTGCTGCCGGAATCAGCAACTGCCGGTTGCTCTGCCGGTGACCCGTGCATGTCAGCTTCGCATCCTACATAGGCACTCCAAACCGTTCCGAGTCCCAGATGGCCTGGCGCGAGTGAAAGCGTGCATTGGCACGATAGTGGCACACGTCGTTCCACCAAAAGCCAAGATTCCGCGGAAATTTATGCCGGTGAAGTTCGGGGGTGTCCAGGGTTCGACCCCTAGGTACGGCCACAATCTCTCCAATTGGTCCGGCACGGAGTGTTATGAGAGTTCCGGTGACAGGCGAGGGACGTTCATGCAATTGTAGCCGAGCAAAAGGGTCCCAAAACATTTGCTCCAGGGTCAAGTCCTTGTCTCCTCCCTTTTCTCCCCGACTTGCACGTTCATGAGGCCTGTACGGTCGACGTTTTCAATCTCCTATGAGTCCTTTGGTGTCTCGTCGCCGTTCGACCCTACTTTTCACTATGTCTCCTCGCCTCTCTTTTCCCCTGCGATCCTTGGCGCTCTCCGGTTGCTCTTCGCAGTGTATACATTGACTGCGGCCATCACCACGCTTACATTTTATTCGACTGCATTCCATGATGCCAATTCGTCAGTGATCGAGCCCTCGGCGTCGTTGACTCAAACGATCTAAAATTTCTGACATTCCGATGCAGGTACCTTTCCTACTTCACGAACTTGACCTGGATCGGCATCGTTGCCTACTTCTGGGCCTCGAGCGTCCAGACCATCGCTTTTGCACTCCGCGGGCGGAAAAGTTACCCTCTCCAAACCTGGCCTCGGTTCCTTCAGCTTCTTCACGTTGTCTTGTATTCCACCATCACTGTATTTCGTACGTCCGCCCGTTCTTTGTCCGACCCGATGTCTTAACCGACGCTTGTGAAACGGACGGTCAGCCATTATCGTTACCATCGTGTTTTGGTCGTTGCTCGCCTCGCCGTCAACATTTTCAACGAGCTACAATGGTGCGTCTCCCTGCCGGTGATGCTCTGTCTGGTCATCGCTAATTCCAGTGCGGGTGTCAGCTTGGTCGAATATTTCCCAACATGCATTCAATAGCGTCTTTGCGTTGTTCGAGATCTGCCTGACACATGGCGGGCCTAGCCCGTGGTGGCACGTCGGCCCACTCATTCTCATCCTTGCTTGCTACGTCGGTGTAGCGTACATTACGCATGCGACTCAAGGGTTTTACAGTGCGTTTTCCTCCTCTCTTTTGGTGTAATGACGAACGGACGGTGGTCCAGCGTATTCCTTCCTCAATCCAAGCAAGGAGCACGGTTACCTGGCGGCGTACATCGTCGGTATAGCGATTGGATGTTGCATCGTGTTCGGCATCGTCAAGGGGGTTTGCTGGTTACGCTGGGGGCTCAGTCTTCGATATGGAAGGCTCGAAGATCGTTCTTCGGATGCGGAAGATCTCAACGAATGGCAGGACGTGGGGGCGCCCAAGGATCCACCTGTTTCGGAAGTGTGACATACCCCTCTGCCTCGTTATCATACCCTCCCCTCCTGTAAAGGAAGGGTGTTGGTCCCGCGTCGTAAAACGCGATTCCTCTTACACACACCGTTTGGCTCTCAATTCAACTTGTCACGGACTCCGTCGTGGACTTTCTCTGGAATGTGCAGTACTGCTCAAGCGGCCGGTGTAGTTACGTATAATTTATATACGTGAAAGTTAAAATGTTAAATAATCGACAGTTGGCAGCGGAGCTTTTGATTCTGACCTTCTCGCCGAGTTGGTCCTCAGTGAATTTCCCCTTAAACAGGTGCCACTGACTCAGTATGACTGGGATGGACTTTGGGTGGGCAGGAACTCTCCGGGTCGGGCGCCCGATCGCTCTTCGCTGCCCCATAGGTGGGCATATCGAATGCGTTTCATCTATTTTCCCTCGGAGGCGGCCTGGTCAGCAGATCAACAGCAGACGATGAAACTTCCACCTAAGCAGCACAAACGAGCTCCAAGGACCACGACAAACACGATGCAACTCTTCCACATTTCCCACGACACGTGTGTTTACGGTCACGCCGAGCCTTCTTTCTATCCCGGCGTCATGCGATCCGCAGGCGCGCTCCAAACCACGAGGCCCCACCGTGCGACCCTTCCGAGGTGCGTGGCGAAACGTGGTCAACGATACATATTCGGAAGTGAACTAACCGTCAGGCCGAAATCAAAACGAGTTCTCGGATGTCGACCCGAGGTGAAACTTCCGAGTGGAGGCAGAACCTCCAAGTTTCACCGCCGAGTACGCGCCCACTCGAGGTTTGTTTCACCTCGAGGCGGTAGGTCGTCGACTCACGTCGACTTTGGTCTCACGTCCTCGATGCCGTCGAGCGCGTCGCGTGATCCGGAGCTCCCAGAATGCTTCTATTTGGGGAGAAACAGGCCAAACGGGCCGGGCGTCATCGTTCGAGGACCATGAACCTGTGACCTGTGGCTTCCCACGACATGGGTATACACAACCGAAAGGTACGGGAAAAACGCTGTGTCACAGGACACGTTAAACGGGATTCCTACATACGATCGTGTTCCGCGGCGTAAATCGTTGCATACAGTCACGTTCCACTATGCGAGTCGTGTAACACGATTTGCGCAGCGGAATGCGACTGTATTCACGAATCCCGCTTAGTGTGTCCTGTGATACAGTATTTTTCCCGTACGTTTCGGTTAGCGAAGAACATGACGCATGAAGGTGGGCTTATAAGAAGGACCCCTCTCAGCCCCAGCCCTTTGAACCGATCGTCGCACGTTTGGGACCCACAATTCACTGCAGAACAGTTCTCCAGGCATGGTTTTTCCTCGAAGTTTCAAGATGATTGCGGCTGTGTTCTGGAGTGTGGCCCTCGCCACGCCCTCCATCGCGGTTGGAATCGCACCGGGCCAGATCAAGAACTTTGTCACTTTTGGTGACTCGTACACCGACTCGTCGTACTACCCTTCCGCAGACGGCGGGTACCAGTGGCCGACGTGGGCTGCCCAGTACGGAAACTTTAACCTTTACGGTGCGTCTTTCGTTCGCCCCTTTCGTCCATGCCGGAGTGCAGTGCGGACCGGGACTGTTTGCTCACCCGCAATGCATGCCTTCACCAGGATTAGCAAAGTCCGGCGCGACCTGCTCCAACCTCCTCACATACCGTCCCTTCCCACCCATCATGGAGTGGCAGATCCCAGCGTACTTGAACGCGACC
>JBBPKF010000509.1:0-11658 GCA_038089175.1 Binderoboletus segoi | reverse complement strand
AGTGTACTAACTGTGGCAAGGATGATTTCCAACAACAAGAATAAATTGTGTTACACTGCAAGCAAAGACTTGTATTCTACGAGCTCCCAGGCTCAGACTATGAGTACTCTGACTCGGAGACAGCTACAGCTGGACAACGCACAAGGTGAGAGAGCATCCTATTCCAGTGCAAACGAACCAAATGTGGGAATGATGCTTCCACGGGTTCAATGACCTTGACGGACTTTGTACCATTTGGTTGAGATTCAAAGCAATGGTGTCATGGCTAGGCAACACATGAGGACACAGCAGTGCAAGATGGTGCACACCACTAGGTTGATATAGCTAACTCTGGGTGATGAAGCTGAAGAAAGAGACTTGCTCTGATTGCAGGAGATATACAAGAGAACAAGCTACTGATCACAATGTGACATAGTGGCTTAAGTACAGAGTGAAAAGGATAAGGGCTGGTCATGGAAAGTAAGAGAACATTAAAGAAGAACTGCAGATGGCATGATATAGAAGGTAATAGAATGTAAAGGAACTTGATGAAAGATGGCGTGATCTTATGCAAGACTGTGCCGGTACTGGCTCAGGAATCGGGAAAGTGTCTGTATGTCCACAAATAGAGAGCTAATAGTAGATGCAAGGTTAGTGCCAGGGTAAATGTACAAGTGGCCCCATGCAATACAATGCAGAATAGAGTGTTAGCAAATATGAAAGGAAATGCAGCACAGAAGAGTAAGAAAAGGAGGATAAATCATAACATTATCCCCTTCCTAAGATGAAACATTCCATGTTCCAGTCAATCTTCAGTGGTGGACAGATTGGTAACAAGGCTGGTACGTTCTTTGAAGGGGCAATCTGCTGCTATGTGTCCTTCTTCCCTGCAGTGGGCACAGAATCAGGAGTTGCACCAATGAGCCCAGTGGCCAGGATTCCAGCATAAGCAGAATGGGCACTGATATTTAGGGCATCTGAAATGCATATGCCCAGGGTTGGCACAAATAGAACATACAGTATATGGGGGTTGATGATTGTCCTCTTCTTCACTGTTGATGAAGGGAGGTCCTGGGTCAGAACTTGGCATTTTAGGGAAGTACTCCCATTCTTTTTCTTTGTTTTTATGTAGAAGAGGGTTGAACTGTTATATAGTTCTATGATGCAATTGATGTTTGGGATGAAAAGGAGGGGGCCTGTCTGTGATTCGTTCTGCTAAGGACTTTGGAAGGGGTTTGGGAGATGGTGGTAAGGAAATGAAGGACCGTTCTTCAAAATATTCCTTGTAGTCTTTCTTGTTGAGTCGAGGAAGCACATTGGCAAGTAGTTCATGAAACATGACTGGTGACAATCCATCGATGATGTCTAGGAGACCCATGTTGATGGTGGTATTTAGGATGGATTGGTTTGCTTCAATGAGTGCTTGGTTGGTAAGGCCGATGTGGGCTGCATTGGAGAAAGAAGGGGTGATGTTCAAGAAAGAAGTTTTACAAAGGGCAAACAGATGATAAGTTCAGACCAGCCCTGGCAAAGTAGCGGAGTGAAGGTAATTGAGATCATGTTCGATAAGGAAAGTGAGACCTGGGTCTTCCAGACATGCTACAATGAAGTGGCATTGAAATGTGATGGGGAGATGATGAATTTGGAGAGGGATGAATTCAGGGAGAATGAGGGTGTTATGAGGACCTGTTGGTACTTCTGCAAATGTGGACAGTTGTGCAGGCTCTGGGGAAGGGAAAATGGGGTTGTCCTGAATTCTTTTGGTGAGTTCACACATGGACATGTGTGAGGATGTGGGGGATGAGTGGGAAGACATTCTCTGTTGGAGCTGGGCATAGGTAATGTTTTGTTTGGAAAGGTATAGGTTGACAACTTCAGGCCAGAAGTCAGAGGGGTAGTCATTGTTGTTGTTGAAGACAGTGATGAAAGAGGGCATGTAGGAATTCACAGATGGTGCATTTTTTTATATTGTCTCAGCAGAATTTGGGCTCCACTGAAATTTCCTTCTGGTTCCCATGTGTCTTCAGCAGATGAATAGCCTTTCCAGTGCACTAGATAGTGGCGCCATGTCAGCATTCCATGGGACTCATGATGGCTTCTATTTCATATTCTTCTTTGCCATCTATTTCTTCTGGGGGAGGTTTGATGAATGGGGTTCCATATTCATTTGTAGATTAGAATGGGAATAGTAGGAATGTGTGAAACATCAGATGGATCTTCCAGGTGATCAGGAGCTTTCATCAATAAGCCCATGGGGTTATTACCCATTTGATGGTAAAAGGGCTGTATCTTTGAGACAGCTTTGGGGATCTTCCTGGGAATCATGGGTTTTTTGCTTCTAACCACACCTTTTCTCTGACTTTCCACATTGGGGTTTTGGTTTTGATGCAGTTTTTCATGACAAGAGCCACCTTTTCATGTGCTGCTAAGGCTTCTGCATGAGCTTCTTCAAGGGAATTCATTCGATTGGTGAGGGTTGGGAGGAATGTTTTGCTTAAGGAGGGGTATGCTCTAGATTCATATCTGAGCATGATATAAAATGGAGTTTGTTTCATAGATGAGTGGGTGAATGAGTTATGACAGAATTCAGCATAGGAAAGCATTTTGGCCCAATTGGTTGGTTGAGTTGCACAAAACATTTATAAATATGTTTTGAGCTCCTGGTTCATTCATTCTGTTTGCCCATCAGTCTGTGGGTGATAGGTGGTGGAGAGAGAAAGGGAGTAGTTTAGGATTCTGGCTAGTTCCATGGTGAAGGCTGATGCAAATTGTGATCCACGATCAGAGATGATTTTGTCATGCAGCCCAAATCTTGTGAATATGTGTTTGAAGAAAAGGTTGGCTATTCCTGCTGTGTTGATGTTTTTGAAACAAGGACAGAGAATTACCCCTTTTGAAAGGCCATGGTCGACCATGGCCATAACTGAGTTGAATCCATTGACTTCCGGGAGATCTGTGATGAGATCAACAGACACCTGTTGAAAAGGTTTGGTAGTGGTGGAAGGGATCAGGGCAAATGGGGGAGTTGTTGGGTGTGTATTGACCTTATTCGCCTGGCATTTTGGACAGCCAGACATGAATTTTTGGATATAGGTGGCAAGGCCTGGCCACCAGTAGTCACACATGACTCTGGTTTGTGTGCAAAAAACACTGCCATGGCCTGTAGTCAGGTTGTGGTGACAATGGTGTACAACATTGTTGTGGAATTGCTCGGGAATATATAACCTGTTCTGAAAATGTAATTGGCCATTTGTAAATGACCAGTCAGAGGCTGGGAATCATGGAATTGGGGAGGTATGTTGTTGGAGTGCTTGCAGCACTTGTAGTATGAAGGGGTCTTTTTCTGATGACTTGGATATTTTGTCCACAATGTTGAGGTTGAGCATCTTAATAAACAACTCATCTGGCAAGAGCATAACATCCTTGTTATCTTCCTCGTAAGTGGATGGGTAGGAGTATTGAGAAAGGGTGTCTGCAGGGGCAACTTGTGTGGCTGGGACGCTGATGAACTGTAGATCAAAGTCTTGTAAAAATAACATCCAGTGTGCTTGTCATCAGGATAGTTTGTGAGGGGCTCTGAAGAAGGTAAGGTTTTTGTGATCTGTGAAAACCTTTACTGGGAAACCTGCACTGCAGAGGTAATGTTTCCAGGTTTCTAGAGTATGAATCACTGCAAGCAACTTGTGATCATAAATGTCATAATTTCATTCACCATCAATGAATGTCTGGGGTGATATGTGCAGGGGTGGTAGTTGCTGTTTCTGTCTGCCTGGAGGAGGACCCCTCCCGATGTGATGAGTGAGGCGTTGATCATTATTGCAAATGGTTTCAAGGAATCCGGCATTCTCAGTACTGGTTGTTCTATGAATATCTTTTTCAGAGTGTCAAATGCTTGTTGCTGGGGTTCCTCCCACTTCCAGGGGAGGTCTTTCTTAGTGAGGTTGTTCAAGGGGCATGCAAGGTTTGCATAATTCAGGACAAATTTTCAGTAGAAATTGCAAAATCCCAAAAAGGATCTTACTCCTTTGACAGTGGTAGGTGGTTTCCATTCTTCAATAGCCTTTACTTTGTTTGGGTCTAGACAAACTTGTCCTTCACAGATGACCATGCCTAGATATTCCATTTCTGGGGTGTTGAACATGCATTTTGACAGTTTGAGGTACAACTTTTCTTGACGGAATCTGTCAAGAACTCTACAGGTGTGGGTCTGATGGGTAGGTAAATCCAGGGAGGCAAAACCAAGGTCATCTATGTATATTCCAAGCCAGCCCTCTGCTATCATATCTCAAAAGACATGATTCATTATATTCTGAAAGTGTGGCGGAGCATTGGAGAAGCTGAAAAACATGACCTGTGGTTTGAATAACCCTTCTGATGTAATGAACACAGCCTTCCATTGACGGTCTTCTTCAATGAGGACATTGTTGTATCCCCAGCAGATGTTGAACTTGGTAAAGAATTTGGCGTTTTTGAACTTGTTGAAGAGTTCAGAAATGATTGGGAGTGGATATGCATTTTTCACCATGTGCGAGTTGAGGTACCGATAGTCCTGGCATGGGCAAAGTTTTCCATCTTTCTTTCCTACGAAAAAGAACAGGGATGCCTGAGGGGATGAAGAGGGAATGATTTTGCCATTTTCCATATTTTCCTTGATAAAATTCTTGCATGCCTGTTATTCAGCTACATTTAAGGGGTAAACTTTTGCTACTTTCGGGATAAAATCATCATATATGACTATGGGGAAATCGAACCTCCCCCTGTTCAGAGGAAGTTCACCTTTGGGTGGTTCATCAAATACATCTTTGAGTTCCTTATATGCCTCAGGAAGTATGACTTCTTCCTTCTTGGCATTCTGGGCTATTTCCATTGACAGTGTGACCTTGTTAATGAATGTTGTGAGTTGGTGGCATTCCTCCATCAATGGCTTTGGGTTTTCTTCTTTTATGAGGAGATTTTCCATTCTCCAATTGATGACAGGGTTATGTTTGGTTAGCCAGGGATGGCCAAGTATGATATCTTCCTTTCCAAGATCTGTAACATAGAAGTCCTGGATGTGTGTGTATAGAGTGGGTCCTTGGATCATGAGCATCATTCAGGACATGAACCTGATGGTTCCTGCTTTGTTTTCTGATCCATCAGCATTCTGCATGAGGATATCTTTCTTCATTTTCCTGAATCTGAGCTTCTTGCATTGGAGGAAGTTCCAGGATATGAACAATCCTGTTGCACTGCTATTGAGAAGTGCCTTCATGTGTTACACAGGATGCGATACAGTCTTTGCCTAGTATGCCAAAGTCAGATCTGGACTCTCAATGGTTGAGACGTCTCTGTACTAGTGGGGCTTCTCCTAGTGTTGGAGGTTACTTCTGCAAGTATGACAGACAAGGATTCTGTCCACTTGAGTTTGAGAAAGACTGCATAGTAATTGTGCAGATCAAGCTGAGGAATTACTATACAAGACACAAGACTATATACTGAGGATTTGATATGCAATCAACAAGGCAAAATGGAAATGATAAGTCATGAAACGCACAGCATGGAATGCAGTGGAAATTAATAGAATGTGAATGACAAACCATTGCTGCATAGACTAATATAGGATGAGTCATAGGCCGATGTATTGGATGAGAGGATGGGAACATGAAGTATCAGTAAGGAGATGATACTTAGAGGAGTGGCCTGAGTCCGATCCAGACAAAAATAAGCCAAAGTATTAGTAGGACCTGGTGAAGAGCTATGATGATCAAGAGGAATTGAGGAGCCATAACATGGGAAAGATAAAATTGTAACAATACCCCCCCTCTAGCTGTGAGGGCCCATACCCAAAGCTCAAACGCTCTCACTGTGTTCAGAAGACGTCAGTTCATCCTCTTTGCTCTCCAAGTTAGATGGTTCTCCTCGTCGAAAAGGGCAGTTATCGACAATGTGATCCCTTCTTCAGCAGTGTCCACATTGATGAAAGGGACAGTCAGGTTCTAAGTGACCAGCCTGACATTGGCGGCAGTAAGGACAAGTATAGGTAGGGCAGTTTATGGTGATGTGGTTGGCAGATGAGCAGATAATACAGGTTGAAGAGAGGTGAGTGGGGAGGGGTGAAACTGAACGAGAATTTGCTTGACTTTGTAAAGCATTTCCCCATGTATTTGGTATGACCACAGAGGATTCAAGGCACCTTTCTTCAGAAGTCAGCGAAGTGTTGGCCCTATTCCTATGTCTTCCCTGCCAGTTGGTGTGAAGCATGGAAGGGGGAGTGATAGTGGTTTCTGAGATGCGTTCCGCCAAGGAGTACGTAGTGGGGGTGGGGATGAGGGGACATCTCAGAGACACAGCTGCATCTTCCATGAAGTAATCATTGATGTCAGCAGGGGAGAGGGTGAGGAGGATAGGGAGAAGGTAGAGATGAGCTGGGATGGGATCTAAAGAATCAATGATCATTCCCAGGCCTTCATCATATAAGGTGTCTAACATTTGGTTACACAGATGATTGAGGGCAGAGGGGAGGGCTTTGGTGGCAGGAAAGTCAACGTTGTCCGGAGTGAAATCAAAGGTGAGATGTAGGGAGCAATACGTAAGGTAAATGTGAACCAATCTAGGTAGAATGTGAGAAGAGTGGTAAGTACTATTGTTTTCAATTTGAAAGATAAGAGGGGCGTGCTGTAGGAAGGCTCCAAGCATGAGGTGGTGTTCAAAGGGAGGGAGGCAGTTAACTCAGAGGGGAAGGTTCATGTTTACAATATTGGATGCATGTGAAAGGATTTCTGGGGTTTGAGAAGTGACAACTGTAGGTAAGGAGGGACGAGAGGATGGGTTGGGAGACGTCATGTTTGTGAAAGAGTTTTGACACAGATTACAGTGACAGTTAAGATGAGGACAGCAAGAAGGAGGATTCTCAAGACAATATGGTGTTTGTTTCCTTTAAGTGTCATGGTGGTGGAGATGGGAAAATGGAAGGGTGGTGAGCTTTGTAGTTGTGGAGGATGACGGAAGAGTGGTCTAGATTGTATTCAGATTCCCAGGTGTTCTCTGCTGATGAGTATCCCTTTCATTGAATTAGGAATTGTCTTCAGTGTTTCAATCCCCTATGTCTCAAAATAGCTTCCACCTCATATTCTGAATCACCATCTATGTTCATTGGGGGTGGTTCTAGGAATGGGGTTCCAAGTTCATTTGTTTGTATGAATAAAGATAAGAGGGAAGCATGGAATACTGGATGGATTTTCCATGTGGAAGGGAGTTTTAGTTTGTAGGCAAGTGGAGAGATGACTTTTTCGATGATGAAAGGTCCATGTCTTTGAGTGGAGAGTTTTGAGTGGGATCCAGGAAAGCGTAAATTTTTTGCTTCCAGCCATACTTTGTCCCCTTGTTTCCATGGTTTGAAGTGGGAGTTGATCTGATCTTTCATCACCAGGCACATTTTCTGATGTGCTGTGTTGGCTTCTTCTCTGGCCGAATCCAGAAGTGAAAGGTGCTTTTCCAACGCAGGGAGGAATGTTTTGCCAATTGGTGGATAAGCTCTGAGTTCATATCCTAACATTAGGTAGAATGGGGTTTGCTTGGTTGAGGAGTGGATGGCGGAGTTGTGGCAGAATTTGGCTATGGGAAGAAAATCAGTCCAGGCGGATGGGTTTTGTTGGCAATAAAGAAGGAGGTAAGTTTCAAGTTCCTGGTTAGTTCGTTCAGTTTGTCCATCAGTTTGAGGGTGATAAGCAGTGGATAGGGCAATGTCATAGTCGAGAAGTTGAGCGAGTTCCTTAGAGAAAGCTGAGGCAAATTGTGGGCCTCTGTTCAAGATAAGTTTGTTGTGTAGTCCAAATCTGGGAAATATATGTTTAAAGAATAGGGAAGTAACTTCTTCTGCATTGATTTTTTTGGAGCAAGGGAGGAAAATTACCCCCTTTGAGAGTCCATGGTCTACCATGACCATGACAGAGTCATAGCCCCTCGAAAGGGGAAGGTCAGTAATGAGATCCACAGATAGTTGTTGAAATGGGCAAGTATAGGGGGATGTGATAGGAGAGAGGGGAGGGATGGTGGGATGAGTATTGACCTTGTTGGCCTGGCAAACCGGGCAACCTGGGATGTATTTGTGGACAAAGGTGGATAGACCTGGCCACCAGTAGTTTTTCATGATGGAGGATTGGGTTCGAAGATTCCTCCATGACCAAACACTGGGGAAGTATGGTGATGAGCGACAAGGTCCTTGCGGAGTGTGCTAGGGACATAGATTTTATTGTGATAGTAGAGTATACCTTGATCATAGGTCCAATCAGCTGGTGAGGCTCAAGGAAGGAGGGAAGAGCCATCAGACAAGGCATTGAGGGCTTTGATAATGAAAGGGTCATCAGAAGTAGATCGGGCAAGTTTCGAGGCAATGGCGCAGTCCAAGGTACGAATAAAAAGGTGGTCAGGGAGGAGGGTGACATCAACATTGTCGGAAATAGATGCAGGATATGGGTAGCGAGACAAGGTATCTGCTGGCAACTTTTGCTGCCAGAACAGCGACAAATTGAAGATCAAAGTCCTGTAAACACATAAGTCATCAAGCTTGTCATCGATTGAGATGTTGGGGTTGGCAGAAGTAGGTTAAATTTTTGTGGTCAGTGAGGATTGTCACTGGATGTCCTGTTCCACGAAGATAGTGTTTCCATGTATCCAACACATGAATGACAGCAAGAAGTTCCTGGTCATAGATATCATAGTTCTGTTTAGTGTCAAGAAAGGATTGAGAGTGATAAGCACAAGGATGTAAGTCACCATTGTCATCTGATTGGAGAAGAACGCCTCTGGAGGCTACCAAAGAGGTGTCTTTCATAATAGAAAATGGTTTATTGACACTTGGCATTCGAAGAACCAGTTCAGATGTCATGATGGATTGGAGTGTCCAGAAGGCATGGTCTTGTTCATGATCCCAGTGCCAATTAGTTGCCGCTTTAGTGAGATCAATGAGTGGACGAGCGATGTTTGCATAGTTGGGGATGAATTTTCTGTAGAAGTTACAAAATCCTAAAAATGACCGAACCCCTTTCACTGAAGTGGGTGGTTTCCAATCCTGTATTGCTTTGACTTTAACCGGGTCTAGATGGACCATTCCAGCACGAATGATGAGACCTAAGTATTCCATGTGGTTGCTTTCAAAGGTGCATTTGGATAACTTGAGGTAGAGTTTTTCTTTTCGGAAATGTTTCAATACTCGGCGTGTTGGTTCTTGATGAGTGGGGAGATGGGAGGAAGTGATGGCAAGGTCATCCATGTAAATACTCAGCCATCCTTCTGCAATCATATCACAGAATAAGTGGTTCATCATAGCCTGGAAGTGCAGGGGCACATTCGAGAATCTGAAGAACATGACTTGAGGTTCAAAGAGTCCTTCTGGAGTGATAAATGCTGCCTTCCATCGGTCCTGTTCTTGAATGAGGACATTGTTATACCCCCATCTAATATTGAATTTAGTGAAAATAGTGACATCCTTGAATTGATCAATGAGGTCAGAGATGAGGGGTAAGGGGTATGCGTTCTTGACTGTATGTTCATTTAGATATCTATAGTCTTGACAAGGATGAAGGGTTCCATCTTTCTTGGCTACAAAAAAGAATGGGGCTGCTTGAGGGGAAGAGGATGGTATGATCTTTCCTTTTTCTAGATTTTCATGGACAAAGTCTTTGCAGGCTAATAGCTCGGAGGGGTTGAGGGGGTATATCTTTGCGACTTTCAGGATGAAGGTGTCCTTAGTGGAGATGGGGAAGTCAAATCATCCTCGTGATGGTGGTAGTTCTCCTTTTGAAGGTTCCTCGAACACATTTGCAAAGTCTTTATAATGGTCTGGGAGAGTAACCTCATTGGGGGAAGTTTGGTGGGTGATAGAAGTAGAAATGGTGGTTTTAGCAAGATATTGGTTGAGGTGTTCACATTCTTCCAAGGACATTTTAGTAGGTGGTCGTTTGCCAAGAAAATATTTTCCGGTCTGCCAATTGATGATGGGATTCACTTTCTTCAGCCATGAATGTCCTAGGATCATGTCTTCTTTTCCCAGATTGGCAATAAGGAATTGGTATGTAGTGGTAACCAGTTCATCTCCTGGAATCATGATTCTTCTAGTTGTGTAGTGATGGATGGTCCCTCCTGCATTGTTTGTTCTGTCCACATTCCTGGCAAGGATTGGTTGGAATAATTCAGAGAAGGGGATATGGTTTTCCCTTGTAAATTTCCATGAGATGAAGCAGCCAGTTGCCCCACTATCAATGAGGGCTGATGTGTTGACCTTTTGGTTCTGTTGGTTCAGAAAGGTGACAGGAATGTGCATAGATTGGCCTTCAGTCCTAGATACAAATACGGAAGCTACGTGTTGGAGAGGAGGTGTCAACTTCCCTACTCTCTGTTTGGAAAATCCTTCTTCTCTGCCTCTTTTCCTTCTCCTTCAAGGCAGGTTTGAAGGACTTGCATGATTTGGTCATGGGGAATCTCCTTTGCATTTCGGAGATGTTGGATGTAGGTAATGATAGAGTTTCTGGGATGCCTGTTAGAGGATGGCTCCATGGTGGAAGCTTTTACTGAGGTGGACTAATAGGTCATTTGTGGAGTTTTCTTCTTGGAGTGGTTAGACGACCAACATCCACTTTTCTTACATGTAAAGCATTTCTTGTCCTGAAGTAAAGCAGTTCTTTCCTCTGGTCGGAGATGAACAAAGTCAATATCCATAGCATTTGGGTCTCTGGTAATTCAGGGAGAGATAGTTGGGGCGAAGATTTGTCTTTCTCTTTGGAGGGATTGGGCTCGAGCATTTTGAGTATGGAAAATGATTGCTTTGTCCTGCCAGTCTTTGATGGTGATTGGCATGGGGGACATCATACAGATTGGTTGCACAATAGATTCATCTAATCCTCGAGAGAAATAATGGATGAGAGATTGATCGTCAGTGATTTTGGCTCAAGCAGTGAGATTCTGGAATTCAACCAGGAAGCTTTGAAAGCCGTCTTCTCCTGTTTTCTTGTTAGTGAAGTTGTTCTGAGAGAGGGTGGCGAGTTTAACTCGAGCAGCAGATTCCATGTCATAAGGGTAGAACATTTCGGTGAAGTTAGTTACAAACTTTTTGTATGTTTTGTCTGTGGGTGTCACATTTGGGTTGGCGGAGATATCGAGCCATTTTTCAGTGAAAGTTTTTCCATTTTTCTTGGTGAGGTGGCTACATGCTACTGCAATCCTGGCTTTATCATCATCATAGAGAGGGAAGTTCATTTCGAACCATGAGGTCATCTTTTTGATCCATTGGTTGGTGTCCTCTGGGTCAGCAGAGAACTCTTCTGGGTATCCAGCTTTTCTTTCAGCCATGGCAGGTTGCAGGATAATGGGTGGACTTTGGGGTTGGCTTGGTGGCCGGGATGGTGGTTGGAGAGGGGGTCCTAAGGCAATTCTCTGGTGTAGGGCTGGTAGGGCAATAGGCTGTCCTGCTAGTGCGACAACTAGCAATTCCAAGGGGTGATTAGTGGCAATAGGTGAGGGTTGGGCAGTTTCAAGGGAGTCTACCTCAATGTCTTCAGGCTCTGGGGATGCCTGAGGGGTTAGCCCAAGGAAGGGTTAGTCTACCCAATATTCTGTGAGGGTTGGAAATGTTGGGCAGTTACAGCACAATGGCTGTTGCTTGGGGAAGAGCTTGATCTTTTGTTATGCAGGATGCGATACAGT
>JBBPKF010000508.1:0-11669 GCA_038089175.1 Binderoboletus segoi | reverse complement strand
TGGGGGAACATCAGCCCCGAGCCGTCTTGGCAGTCTCCCACAGGTTTTTTCCCGAACGCGTTCGTCAATCCGATTAATCCTTCATCGCCACCCCACTCTGGCAACTGACTCTATTTGATCAGGGTAGTAACGCCTCGCTAGCAGCCTCTTGTCTTATTCATCGCTTCTCTCTCGCTCTGACCTCCGCCTTATTCCTTTGAGACGCTCCTTTGTGTACCCCACTCCCCTCCTCGTACCCGTTTCTGGTGTGCTTCATCTGCTAATATCCGTCTCGTTGATGGCGCGGTCCGAGGTAAACAAAGTAGAAATACAATAAAAGATTTGAAAAATTTGGTCCTGCGCATGCGTTAGTCGTTGAGCAGCACCATCAAGGGTGTGATCACGGTGTAAGTCGGTCGCATCTCAATGACGACTCGTTCAAGGAAAAGCAGGGTAGGGACTCTGCTTGCTGTCCTGATACAAGCTCGAGGTTGCATATGGAGAATTAGATGCGTATCCGATAGACGTTCAAATCTTTCTTTTTCGACCCTACTAGTCAACCGTTCCCCTGCGTGACTTGCCGAAAGTTGGATGAATGGGCTCGCGCGTCTTACGCGCGATAAGCAGCGGGCTGAAAAGGGTTGGAACGTCCAGAGCTCTGCTGGTCACGACGATGGCAGGACGCGTGGACGGGCGAGTCAGGCGAAGACTCGGAGGAGGGAAAGCGCTGACCTGCCAGCGTGACAGACAGTGGAACGAGATCAGTGCGGTGGCAGAGGTCCTACCGGCAACATGACGCTCCTGACTCCTGAGTTCTCCTGTCAGTCGTTCTTTGTCCGCCACGGGATCCGAGTCGGTCCCTCTTTCAACCCAATGACGGAGTGCGGTACCAATGTGCGCGTACGCACGCAGCGCCGTGAATGCACGACAGAACGACACGAGTCGACCGACGACGTGAGCGATGGGCGAACCCCCGCACCGCGGGGGGATGCAAGGGGGAAGGAAGGGCGCACCTGGTCCTTTGGACTTTCCGACCAATCATCCCGTTTGGCGCAAAGTGCGTTCTCATCTACGCCCTCTGACTTGGCGGATTGACGCACAGACTCTGACTCGTCGATGACTTCCATCCGAGTTCCCATCAGAATAAGCGGTCGGAGTCCTTATGGACATTGGAGACATTCTCAGTCATCGAAATATCTTAGTAAGTGGTCTCTTGCCGATCCGTCGCGATGTCCGCAATGGAAGGTGGTTGTTACCGGTGCTACTACCGTATCAGCGTGGTCACTCCGGGCCAATGTCCACGCGGCCGGGAGGGAACTTGAACTCTAAGACGACTGACGCAGTCGGCACTAGTCGCGGCACTATCAACGCCGACGATGGCGACGGCGGACACACGCAGGGATGGATGGCCGTGGCAGCGCGATTCGAACAGTGCTTCAGCCCATAACTGGGGTTACTGAAGAGCAGCCTGGAACAGCTGTCCGAGTTATACCCAAGGGGTTGCCTAGGGCAGATAAAGGTAGCTGAGGAAAAAGTCCGAGAGAGTCACCACCAGATCCGGTGGATCGCACATTGTCACCCGCGGTGCGCATGGACTCTGCAGAAAGCTGATCGAGTCACTACTGTGGCCGATCGATGAGCCTCCTGCCTGGGCACCGTCGTAAAAATAAACCCAAAGCACGTGTATGCCATCACGATGGTCACTGGGGTTCTGCCTAGGGGCCTTCCCCGAATCATGCACAAGAAGCCCTTCGAGTTGGCAGGATGGTGGGAATACGACATCCGAGCCGGGGTGTGCGGATAAACACTGCTGGTGGCACTTGCCGAAACGGAAATTTGGCCTGGCTACAGGGTGGCTCTGGTGGATCTATGTCCATTTGGAACTTGGTGCGCACACGTCGGAATCATTGACTAGGTCCCATCTAATTACATGGCAGTTCACTCGCAACATCTTTGACTGGCTCAACTGTTTCTCCTGACACGCACTGCATTCAAGGCTTTCCGTCGCTTCTGGCCTGTTAGTTCGAGGACTACTGTTAATATATGAGCGTCTGTGGACCTTCCAATAACGATCCATCTTCCCGGGGAAGCTGCGCTTGATAAAGGGAGTAATGTTCAGTCGTTCAACCAAGTTTAATGAATAATAATATAAATCAACGGAGATACTACGTATCGCAGTACTACCGAGAATGCCAATTTCTGGTTGCTTGAGCCCGAGAAGCCGGGACGTGGGAGGAGAATCACGCTCCTGCGTGGTATGGTTTGATCTGAGGGATCTAGATGAATCGAAAAATAATCACCCTGTGTGTAGCCTAAAGCAAAGTGAGCCATCGAAACTCGCGTTCAACAATTAAGGAATGACGCCCGCACGCAGAACGATCATATTGGCACATAACGTCCATTTTGCAAGGGTGCCCGACACCGGAGTACAAATGTGTCGAGTAGTGAGGGTAACGGAACTATTGCGAAGGATCTCACTTCACTCTGGTAAGTACTGCTACTCAAGTTTGTGTACATAGATCTCATTGAGTTCGACCGGCTAATGGGATTGTGCAAGGTACTAACGAGACGCTTCGGATACGTGCCGCCTGTCCAAATATTGCGTAAAGGCAACTACACTGATGTGCAGTGCCGCAGCAAACTCCCGCGAAGATCGCTCAACGTATTAATGAAGGAGTAACTCACATCCAGAAAATAGAAAACAATTCATCGGAATAGATCATTGTCTCAGGTCTGACTGAGTGCAACATAGAAGCGTTTGCTTCCTTTTCCAACGGGACTGGGGCTGGCATAGGCAAAAAGTGCGTTGCATCGCACTGTTCCTTTTGGGCCCCGCTCACTGATTTTGGTAGATTCTTCGAAACCGCGACAACTGCTATGGTCAGCATGCTTGTGGAGGTCCGCCATTATGCATTGGAAGAAGTAGCACTCCGCGACTGTCTTCAACCCACCCCGAAGGGCGCTGTCTACAGACGGACCAACCATTGAAGCATCGGAGTTTCAAGTCGCTCGTCGTGAGGCGTTGCAGCACTGAACCAACCCGAACCACACGCACTACGTCCGCACTGGTCCCACCAACTTGGAGTTCAAGTCGTCTTATCGTAAGCCCGTGGTACGGATGACTCCGACGGCCCATGGAGTGGAGCTGTGAATGTATTGGTCAAGCTTCAATCTTCGAGCTTGAACTACGCACATCAATGTGGCAGATCGGAATCATTGATTATCTTCGGTTACGCGCACTTCGTCGCATGTCAATAGTGTGAGCGGTGGGTGTGCATGGGACCATGTTTAGCAATGGGACTTGGATCCGCCGACGCGTGTACCGTGGGGACGATTAATTTTCTGCGCGAAGTTTGTTATCATTCTCACTGTGGTGCCTAGGGGTGGTTTCCAAATCATGGAAAATAGGACATTCATGTCAGGCAGACAACTACACAGCGACAGGGAACTCGATAGCCACAAGGTGTGTGCCTCCTTCCTCCATTGGTGGACCATGTCCATCGTGCGACTTGCAACCTTACAATGACGTTGTATAGTTCCCACCTATCTGCGCGGTGCCTTCTCTGGTAATTGTTTTACCCATAGGGACCTAACATTTGATATGGAACGGATTGTTACCGCACATGGGTCTCATTCGAGTCTTGCTATCACCTATGGGTCCCTCTGATCTGTTCATCCCGGGACTGCTACTCGGCGGCTTGTGGTGTTACTACCAATGGTCCATCTTTCAAGGGAAGCTGCGCTTGATCAAGTGAGTCATGATTAGTTATCAACCATGTTTCCACAGGCCTGAAAGACGGAAGCAACCATGTAGGGTATCGCAGTATGACCAGGAAAACCAGTATCTGGCCATCCTTTTTTGGCTTCAGCCCAGAGAAAACGGTTACGTGGAAGGAGAAGTATGCTCGTATGTGTAGTCTGAGTCGTTCCAAGATCAGAGAATCTTGGATTGATGCCATATATCTAGCATTCCAGAGGTTTGGGTGGGATATCGTTTCATCAGTCTCGTGGTTCCCCCACCCGGCTATCGCGTTCTTTGTAGCAGATCCTGTCGCGATAAAGGTAAGTCGAACTTTTTGTTGATAAACAGGAACTTATGGCGGACAAAGGACATTACGCTTCGTAGATGGAATTTTCCAAAGCACACGGATGAATACAAGATCCTTGGAATGTTCGGGATGAATCTTGTCTGCGCCGAAGGCGACACCTGGAAGCGACACAGAAAAATTTGTGCCCCAGCGTACTCTGAGGTCTGCTCTTCCTGTTTAATAGTGGTCTATTCTTCAGGTATTCTGAGATCCCATTTCAATAGAGAACGAATGCTTTCGTTTGGGCCGAGACCTGTCGAATCCTGTCTCACATGTTTTCGGAGTGGGACGATCAATTCGAGTGTCATGATGTCCATGAATTCACGAACACAGTAAGGACAGTTGCTTGTTTTCGATGACCTGATACCAACTCCATATTCCTCAGTTCGCACTGAAGGTCATCAGCGTTACAGGATTCGGGATCCATTACGACGCGGTTCCGGGTTCTGGCCACCGAATGACTCTTGGACAAGCTATTTCTATCATATCGCACCACGGCTTTCTGAAACTGTTGGTTCCGGAATGGGCGATGTGGCTCACACCGATGTTGAGAAAGACAAAGGCAGCATTCGACGAACTTTGGGCGTACATGGATGAACTGGTCGAAGAATATCATAAGAACGGTGCCAACGCGCAAGAACGGGGTGATCTTTTTAGCGCACTGCTTCGTTCCAACCAAGCAGACAACGAAAGTGCTGAGCAACTCAACAAGGATGAGCTGTTCGGTGCGTTTCCGATGACGACCTTGAGCTGGGCTCTACAGCAGACACTCCACAGGAAACATCTTCCTTGGCTTCTTTGCGGGCCACGAGACCACAGCTGATACCCTCGCGTTCACCCTCATTCAGTTAGCGCGTCACCCCGAAGAGCAGGAGCGGTTATATCGCCATGTAATTCCCATTCTGCAAGGCAGCTCGACCCCGGTATGTGTGCTACTCTGCTATTCCTCAGGTACAAATTTGTTGAACTGCCAAACAGAAATATTCCGATTCATCTCGCTTCACGCGTACTGCTGCGTGCGTTTGGGCAGGCACCATCGAATTCGTCTCGCCGTTAATACATTGATGATTGCAGGGTAATCAACGAGACGCTTCGGATGTATCCTCCTGTCACAGGCCTGCCCAAGTATTGCGCAAAGGCGACAACATTGACGTGTGCTGCATCGAACTCAAGCGAAGATCGCGTGACCGTCCCCATTCCTCAAGGTTCGACAGTAATGGTTGACGTTCCAGGTCTGCACTACAATGGTAGTTTCGCTCCACGCGTGGGTGTTTCGAGTGACTTACACAGAGAAACAGAAAAGTACTGGAAAAATCCCTCGGCATGGACTCCAGATCGATACCTGACCGAATGGAATGCAGATGCGTTTGCTCCGTTCTCCATTGGAGCTAGGGCTTGCATAGGCAGAAAGTGCGCCACCCCTCCCTCGTTCGCTCGGGTCTAACAGGGACCGGATTCTGACAGATTCTTCGAAACTGAAGCAACCGCCATGGTTAGCATGCTAGTTGCTCAGTACGAAATTCAACTCGCACCTGGATCGTTGGTGCCTCCCGGCGAGATCAAGTTGAGAGCCGGCCTGACTATCGGGTACGTTCGCTTGGCCGTTCATCTTTTCACATGCCTAGGCTGAGTTGATGTTCAGTCCGGGGAAGATGTCCCTTGTATTCCGAAAGAGGACTCCGAATTAGATGGAGGTGCTTCGCCATGAGCAATTCACAAGGATGATGCAGCAATGCAGGGAGACGTGGTATGTTACCTTGGAAGTTGTAAAATTTTATAGCAATTCCGCCCATTTCTTTTTGTAACACTGAGTGAATCGGTGTATCTCAAAGTGCATAACCAATACTTGGGAATTCGTGGGTCGATCATGCGAGACAGTCAGATCGAAAGTCTGATAACCCACCACACTTGAGCTAGGATTACGTACTGTACCAGTGTCCACCACCAAGGTCCCGGCACAGTGAAAGACGCCGAACACGTTCCATGAAGGCTTGCGCAGCTGCGATGACCTGACTCGCAGGTGCATTTGAAGTTGCCCGTTGAGCTCCATTGGCTCCGCCACACGCACCAAGCCGGGCTCGTGCGTACACCCAAAGCCTTGTACACAATCTATACGCTTTACAATACGGTACACCTGAATATCCATGGTATCTATAATGTTAATGAGCAACCATGTATGGCGGAGCACACAGTGCTACAACGTCACACAAGTCTGTTGGCCGTCTCCTTTCGCTATGGTACACTCGATCACGGAGACGAATGCCCTCAAAGAATTCACCCTTTCGATCCTGAGACCAGAACCATGGATGATTCTTTCCCACTCGGACTGAAAAGGATCGTCAAATCTCGACTGGCACAAAAGGTAAAAATGACATTAGGCTGACCAGCGTTCGCTCGTACGCGTTAAAAGCCCCCATCAGATGGACTCCGAGCGCCAGCGGCATCTTGGCGTTCATACCGAAATTAGTAGGAACTAAGTTCGGGGCGCTGGCTGGTATGTAGGTCGCGGTTATCCCTTTGACAGGTGTCGATGGAAACGAGAAAGGTCCATTACTATCCGTGGGACTGCATCGTGACACTGTTGCAGGAACCACCACACTCTCGATTATGAGAATCTTAGTCTGAGGTACCACATGAGATGGAGAATACGGTAAATAACGGTCACTTGCCTCTGGCTCCGCGGCTGACTGAATATTTTGCAGTATTTTGATCTGGAAACCGAAGTCAAAGGAAAAGACAGAAGAGGTCGTATAATGTGTCATACGCAATCTACATCCGACCAATCGTGTCTGAGGATCTGTATTACTTTTAAGCTTTCAGTGTGGGATGAAAGGAAACTTGCAAGATATATCTCAGTATAAAGACGGTATTCTCGGTTGCCTTAGGTTGGGGGCGGAATAAGTCATGCGCTTGAATCTGGATACGACCATCTTGCAGGGCTCCTGGCAAGGAGCGTTCCACATTCCGGCGTGCAAGAGGTACTACCTCAGGCAACTCCTGTATCCGAAACTGACACCCAGGGAGACTGAAATAGGTAGGCGGTTATAACACGATTTCGTCCTCCGGCTTTGTTCACATACATTTTAGCGAGAGAGATTACGAGCCCGCCTTGACCTCCTCCCGCATCTACAATGGACTTTGAATCGAGGGAACTCCAAGGATAGTCTGTTAAGAGTGCTGCTTCGTACGTATCGCTCATTGACTACTCGCACATTGGTGATGACTATGGTTTCGAATCACGATTAACTTCAGAATCGACTTACGCGCACGGAAGACGACCACTGGGCCAGTTCGCTTGGGCGTTTCTTCAGATATGCAAATATATCATCGTCCGTGTTGAATGCGAGCTGAAAGGCGGTCTCTGCTAATGACGTCGAATGCCTCCATTTAGGGTGGGTCATGAACTCGACAAGCGATGCTGCAATCCTCGGTTTCCCTGGCGTCCTACAGCAGAGGATGAAGGATGTGGAAGTGAGCGGGAATATTTGAAATGGGAAATCGATACATTTACATGACCCATTTTCTTCCATTTCTGCCAGGGAGGAGCTCCAGTGCGGGCCGATTCAAAACAAACACATACGGTTCACGTTCGTGTACCCATCCCTGTGTCGCAAGATATCGTAGGACGGCGACGAGGCGGTGAGGGTTGAGATCTAGTTTCTCCTGGAGCCCACGAACGTGAAGGCCAGTGGTTATATGAGCAGGATCACCGAGTACGTCTACGATGCCAGTCTGCACGAAAATGTCCATGCAGGCTGTGTCATACACGGCGCACGATTGCTCCACGACTTTTTCGTAGGGCACTTGCAAGAGATATTTGAGTTGTCCCTGAAGGTGAACAGCCGGTTTGAATCTATGCTAGGACCCGACTGGTGGAAGCGGACTGACCACGCAAGCTACCCAAATCGCACGTCAGCGAGGATCAGCCCGATGTAAGCTCTCGATACCGATATTCACCTAACGCAAGCCGCCGTGCTTCATAAATCTCGGGCGGTGTCATAACCTCCGGATTGTCAAGCGGATGCCTTGTTGGGGTGAAATTAGAGTACTCGGGGAGCTCTGCTGCATTGAGTCCGATCCGAATGACGTCGAGCGCCCTATTCAAATTTGCTTGCAATACGTCGAGCTCCGACACCAACATTGCAAGAACTGTTGTCGCGATGATAGGAGAATGATAAACTGAAGTCCCATGGATCGGCTGGCCGAAGGTTCTTAAGCAATCCTTGGCATCCAATGGTCCAGACGGCAGGGTCCGATGGGTGAGAACGAGAACGAGAATCGGTCCGCGGATCTAAACTGTGCGATTGAGCGTGTATGAGGCTACAGTAAGCATCTTGGGAGGCATCTAGACTTTCTGGCCATCTGGTGAACCGAAAACCGCACGCAAAATGTTGCGTTGTGGACTTTTGTGATTGGACCAACCCGTCGAAAGGCACGGACTAGGAACGTTACGTGACAAGGTTTCCGCACCATGGACGGTCGGGGATCGTTTCTGGCTCGTTCAGTAAGCCAAGTTGCATTGTACCAGTAGAAAACGTACCGTTCTAGCGGGACCAACCGTATAACGCAATGTGTTTTCGCTTGGGAACATGCCTATCATCCAATTTGCTCATTGGGTTCACGATAGTTTTTTTTTTCCTCCCGCAGCACCTAGAGTCGAATACGTCTGGCGCGACAAATCCGTTGTCCACACGATTTTGGACGTGTACATTGTTTCAAAATTCGCATGGCGTCCCATGAACAGACACCCAAACTAAAAGGTGGATCGGTCCTGGGATGGCGCAGTCCCACACAATCAAACTCCTGCAGGCGAAACTGGTGACGTGAATACCAGGAAGGAACGTACCGGTGTCGCGATAGGTTCCGGGAAGGGCATTGACAGGATTGATGCGGGTGAATTTGTCCGACGAGTTGCGTGGGTCTGAGCAGCGGCTTGGCGGGCGGAAAAGGACTCATCCATGTTGATTCAGCTTGGATGGAACACAAAATGACACAGACCGACGCCCCCTGGAATCGTGGAAGCGCGAAGAGCACAACGATTACGCTAATCTCCATGCTCAAACTGTTTTTCGGCAACTTCCGTTCGGAACCCCGGTTACCGCTCCCGAGGGTGGGCTGGTGCAGCCCTATCTCAGAGCCGATACGGATAATTCAGACACCTGGGACCCTCCATTTTCTCGGCGTCAATTGAAAGACCGTCACTAGATGTGAGGTCATTATTGGGATCCGTTTCACCAGACGGAGATGTTACATCCTACAGAAGTGTCGTGATGCGAGTGTCTATTAATGGATGTCCTGAAACATATCTGTTTGAATAGCGCAATGGAAACCAGGCACTGTTTTTGAAGATAGCACAAGAAGGTCCGTGCATGGTATCAAGGAATGTACTGTTCAGTTGGAGGACTCACGGAGACCGAACTATCGCCGCAGTATCTCAATGAATAGACACGACGCCATTGGTAAGCTCAGTCTATTTTGAAGCCACCTCGGGGTCCGACGGAGGACTACCCGGGCTGGTGTCCGCCGACTGTGTGACTGAGGCGGGCTTGCTCTCCCTTTTCCGTACGAATATGAGAACGGATAGCATCTGTAGTGCGACATAGGCGATGATGAATTCAAACGCCGCGGCGCGACCTTTAAACGACGCCTGCGAGGGTTGTACGCTCGTTTGGAGGGACGTTGCAACCGAACTGATTACGGCAGTGCCGACTTGAAGGGCACAGTTGAACACCGCTCCCACTGTACCTGCCCATGCGGGTGGTGTTGCGGCGAAAATAGCAATGCTGGACGATGGATTAGTAAGAAGAGGCAAGAAAGTTTCTTGGACTCACTTGATGGTGGCAAATACCAGAGTTGTTCCTGCAGTACCCAACAGGAAACCCGGGAATACGACGGGCCAGTAGCGGCTGGTGGAATCCGCAAAGGGGAAGAAAATTGTTCCGGCTGCCATGAGGGCCAAACCTGTGAGAAGAATGTGCTTGGCATCCAACTTTTGTTGAAGCACGCCCGATAATGCCATGAAGGGAAAGGCGAACAGCCCTATGGGGAGGCTGGGGAAATGTCATGAATTGATATGATTGGTCAAGAGAGAGAGGCGAACAAATAAACGCACAAGTGAACTCCAGAGTTAATAGCACTCCAGGATTGTTCCTCCTGCCAATACCACGCGAAAAGCAGGTATATAGTTCCCCACCACGCATACGGCAGGAGAGCAAGAATAATGAGTGGCGAGAAGTTCGCGTACGACCAAAGACGTGGAGGCCTAAGTTGTAGTTGTTTAAATTCCCGAACCGGAAACGGTCATGAAAAATACATACAGTGAAGCATGATCCTCTGGAATTCGTGCTTCCCAGACAAAGAACAAGACGAAAAGAAGAGCGGACAAAAAGAGTGGAACCAGGACAGTGGCTGTCTTCCACCCGTCTGTCGAACCCGACGTCACCGCGAAGATGAAGAGCACCAGAGCAGCTTTATACATTTTAGTAGACATGATCCACCAAGCCGCGCAATACTTACCGACGAGCAGCGAGCTCCCGGACAAGTCCAGCCTCCGAAATTGCTCCATCCGAGTACGTTTGCTCTGGGGACGATGAGGCTGCGGAATGAGGAATGTACAAGTGATTGCGATGAGCAATGCCACAATGGCCGCGGTGTAGAACACCCAAGGCCAAGTCGCATAAGATATCAACAAGCCCCCGATTATCACACCGAGGACTGTTCCAAGATAAGAAGAGGGAAATAGTGCATATGTCAGGAAAGACTTACCATTGCCAAGCGCCCCTGAACCAGCAAACGCACTCACGGCTTTCGCTTGTACTATTGGGTCGGGAAAGGTGTGAATCAACAAGTGGAGCGATGACGGGATACTCAGAGCAGCTCCTTTTCGCCAACGGGTTAGAAATTCGTACGTAGACAAGACCACGATGCGATAGAATAGATGCTCACCGATGCCAGACAAGGCTCGAAGGACCAAAATGACGATATCATTTCGAGCGAAACCGATGCCAATACTCAAAAAGCCGATGAGGTACACGCCACTTAGAAAGACAAGTTCTGTGAAGGTTATTGTCTGAAAAACCATAGAACACGGGGAAACATACTCGGATTGTAAATGTCACTCATTCGACCACTCTGGATCGACACGCTTAATTAACGAACAGAAAGCAGCAATAATCACGAAGACGCACAATGAGTAGGAGCGCAGCAAAAGAGAGCTGATAAGCACTGTTAAGCCATACGGACTGGCTGTTGTTCAGCCCTGTGCTCGTAGCAATCACTGGAATCGCAGAGAACAGGGCTGAAATCCCAAATGTGTCCAGAAACTGAGAAAAGCAGAAAAGTAAAAGAAGAACTATCTTGCGTGCGGCAGACAGTTCAGCCAAAGGATTCTTCGCGATCTCTGAGTCGGTGTCCATTTGGGATGATAGAGAAGGAAAAAGGAACGAGGGTCAAATAGCGCTGAACGGGGAAGGTGTCTTTCCAACGTGTCCGCCGCAACTAGGTCTGCCAAATGGATACTCCAGCTCGGAAAAGGTGTACTTGAAGATTATGGACGGGTCAAAGTGGTGATTCAGGTTATGTCCTTGGCATACTTACTAGTCT
>JBBPKF010000507.1:0-11671 GCA_038089175.1 Binderoboletus segoi | reverse complement strand
GTTCCGCACGCCGTCGAGCGCGGACGCACTTGCCGCCATGTGCGACACCACCGTGTCCATCGTCGTTCGTCCATTCCACCCTGGCTGTCATCGTCGCACATAGTCCCCCGTGTTCCGTTTCGTTTACGACAGCTCGCCGTCGCTTCGGCATCCCACGAACCCGGATCGTTGTCGTCTCTTTTTTTGCGAGCGTTGTTTTCGGTCGCCGGTCGGGTTGGGTTTCATGGCTGGGTTGATCATTCATATTCAGGCGGAACGTGGGGCGACGCAGGGCGTCACGATCGTACTGCGTATTACATAGTCACTCCCGTGAACGCGAGCGTGTCCGATTCTAGTCGAGAATCCATTGCGACGTGCTCCACATGACGGGGGATACTGTGCCGCATCACACGTCCGAAAAGAGCGTGAGAGAGAAGCGACTCGTCCGAAAAATCATTGGAAGACGCTGGGTGATGCGACGGCCGAGTCGGGGACACGTCGCTCGAGTCACCGAGTACGTACTATCGCATTGCCCCATGTGCAAAAAACACAGTAAATCGTATCTAACGCTTCAACAACAACAGCTACTCTCTTCGGAGCAACAATCCAGTCGTAGAATACATTAATATGTCTCCCTCCGATTTTATCCTATTTTTTGTATTTTATTCTGAGTGTGTAAAGAACTTTCGACGTTTTGCACGTCCAATGCAAATTTGTGACACTTCGGGTCACATAAAAGGCAGCTCAAATGTTTGATCTCAGCAGAGAAAAATAAAAATAAAAATTGTATTAAGATTGAAAGTAATGTACAGGATCAAATGTAAACAGGGTATGGTAAGGGTGTGATGCCGAGTCCATGGCAGAATGGGGTCCATCAGCTGGGGCTGGGTAAGTACTATTATAATTGGAGATATGTTGACACGGAATCTGGGCAAGGAAGTGGCACGTAGAGTCGGTGGCCGGTGCCGAAGGGGAGATTGAATTTCGTCACGCTGATGGTTGAGCGTGACGATTCCTCGTCTCTGAAATGCGAAGTATTCGTGCTATACAATCATCTAGTGAGTTTCTCGCTCTTATGCTTGATAAAGGGATCCTTCATGTGTTAGCCCATAATCCCCAGGTGTCGGTTTGCACGCACATAGGCAGGATCTCTCGGATCTGGGGATGATCTGGTAGCCACTTTTCGACATCTCATGATTGTTTGTCAGATTGCAAGCACGACACCATCCGAGTTCTACCCAAATTTTGTTCCTCAGTTAGACTAGATACTAAAGCATCTCTGATAATTTTTTCAGGCTTGTAGAGTACAAGGAATGTAGTGTTTTAAGTGCATTTCAAGAATTTGTACTCTAGGAACCATTTGCACATCAGGTCATATGATAGTATGCATCATTGTACAGCATTCGTTCACGGGATCGGACGACCCGTCGCGTCGGGGTTGACAGAACGTTGACGTTGACATTTGAAGTCGGTGACGAGGGTGGTCCGCGACGTCTGTTGGCAGTTGGCAAGTAGCGCTCGATCATGCGTACAGGGCGGCAGCCCAAGTCGTCGGCCGGCGGCCGTGTATCGTTGGCAAGCGTCAGACCCCCGCAGCGCCCACGCCGTCATCCGTACGGCAACCACGTTCTTCCTTCACGTTGGTCAATGATCGCACGCCGCCTTGCCTCTGTTCGGATCCGAGGCAAAAACGCAAAATATTTATACATGGATTCCGAGGCGTGGTTCCTGACGGACGAGCGCAGAGGCTTTGACCCCTTTTTTGGCGGGTGCGTGTAACGCCCCGCCCGGGCATTATCGGGACAGTGGTATGCCATACGGCCATTATCGGGACGACAGGATACCATACACCGCACATACGTCATATGATAGACCACATATATAGATCAGACGCTCGCCCTGTACAGCATCCGTTTTCTTTCCCCCTTTCAACAATGTACGTTTAGCACATTCCATCTCCTCTGAGTGTTCCGCCCACCGAGGTGGTTCCACTTTTTTTGAACATTTTAACAAATGCATGACGTACCGAATCCATCAATTACCATCCCCACTGTTCGGCGAACTGATAAGTACCTATTACTGTCCTACTGTGGCATTCCCTCTGTTTGCCTCCTCCCCACTCCATCATGCTGCCACCTACCTGTACCACCTGCTCGCAAGCCTGCTCCCACGGTCAAGCCAACCCTGCTGCTGTTGTTCCCTGTACCGTCCCTGCTGTTGCCGCTCCCCATGCTGTCCCTACTGTTGTCACCCCCCATGCCACCCTGTGTCCAAACACCCCCAGTGACAGCTCCTCCTCATCCAATTCACCCATCCACTCCCAGTACCCCAACCACACCATGTCTGGAAAAGGCCATTACAAACAGTCAGCCTCTCACAAGGCTCCAATCATCACAGTGGGTGATCTCTCTCCAGAAGCACTTCATAGCTGGAAGATAGGTTGCAAACTCTACTTTCGCATCAAGTCCATTGAAGCTGGTGACCAAGTCCTGATGGTTGCATGGAACCTCCAGGATCCCTGTGTCCAAGACTGGTATGCCAATGACACGGAGCACTTCAATGCACTCTCCTTTGATGACTTCATCACCGAGGTTCACAACATATGGCTCCTGTCTGACTGGGATGCGACTGTCTGCCAGAGAATGCTTAGTTCCACCCAAGGCTTCCACTGCTTCCATGACTGGGCAATGGATATCCAGATCCAAAACATGATCTTGCACAACATCACTTTGCATCTCACAGAGGCTGCCTTATGGTTTCATCTTGAGGTGCACATGCACCTGGCCCTACTTTGCAAGTACCACACAATGACCCATGCCAATGAACTTGTCCTGCACAAATGGCTGGAGAAAGTCACTCTCCTTGACAAAGATCATGCCCACAAACTACAACAACAACAACTTGTGATCACCAATGCACTCAAGGATCGCTCTCTACCACGATCAACCATGAACTCCAAAGAAACAAGCAAACCAAACAATGCCACTAAGTCCACTCGACTCCCACAGCTAACCACTGAGGAACACAAACTCCTCATGGATAATGATGGGTACAACAAGTGCCGCCATTTGTTTCAGAAACACCACTCTCATGATTGCCCCTATGGCTTTCCCAGCACAGAAAACTACAAACCACTCACCCAGGCAGACATCAACCATGCCAAGGCAAAGCCTGCACCCAAGACTGTCACAGCAGTAAATGTTATACCTGAAGCTGCTGTCTCCAAGCCATCGGTGGTCCTGGGTGATGGTACTGATAGTGAAATTGAGTGCATTGCCCCCCTTCTTGTTCCCCACTTGAAGTGGCCTTGCCTTGTGGATGGCTCCTCCATCCCTTCCCCTCTATCTGTAGAGGCCCTGATTGACCATGGGTCTCCTTTAGTTTTGATTGATCAGACCCTTGCACATCATCTTGGATTGCATATATGAGAGCTGTGAAAACCTATTTCTGTTTCATTGGCTATTACTGAGGGGTGTTACAATTTTCCCTCTTCTTTTGTGTTCTGGTTATGCTTCTTCACATATGCATTCACCTTTCCATCATAGACAATATGCTCCAACACATACTACATGGAGCTACGAGTACATTCATAACATTTCTTATGCTTCATTTACTTTTTCTCCTTTATCTTTTGCAATATGGACACTATCCTTCTTACTGAGTCCGACAGGGCACAGTCTTGCATAAGATCACACCATCTTATGTCAAGTTCCTTACTATTCCATTGGGTTCTCTGTTGTGTCATCCGCAGCAGTTCTATCTTGTTCTTTCTCATTCTATGCTGGCCCTCAAGTGCTTTTTCTCTCTGTACTTAAGTCACTACTGCACATCATGTCCTGTATCTTGTTTTTTTTGTGCCTCCCTGCAAACAGAGCAACTTCTTTCTTAGGCCTTGTCACCCTAAGTTAGTTATCTCGACCTTGTGGTGCACACTGGCTTGTGCAGCTGTGTTCTCAAAGTGTTGCCTTGCCACAACACCATATATTGTCCTACTGTGGGTATAGTCAAGCCCTGTATAGTGTTCAGGTCCTGAAGGGTGCTCTCTCACCTTGTGTGTCATCCAGCTGTAGCTGTGGAAGCCTAGCTGTTGACTAGAGGAACTTGCAAGTCTCTTGCTTGCAGTATAACAAGGGAAGGGATGGAAATACTCTTTTATGCCATTATGTTCATCTTGTTTGTTCTTCCCCTGATTTATCAATTCACTCCAAAACTGTTTGGGCTATTATCACACCCCGTCTCTACACACCCATTCTTTTGAATGCACCCTTCCTTTCTCACAACAAGTTAATTATAGACCATGAATTACACACATGCATTGTTAAAGATAGCAACTATGATTTGTTGAACCCAACTCCTCCTGCACCCCCTTCCAAAGCTGCCAACTGGAACTTGCCTGTGATATATAGGATCAAGAAGGTGGTTGTTGCTGAACTTAATCACATCTTACCTGAGCTGAAAGACATTGTTGACAGGTCTTGCGATCCTGTCCAACAACCCAACATTTTTGCTGCAGTCCAAATTCAAATTGCAAACCTCACCCAATGTGAGAAGACTCTGGCTGACCTTGCCCGACATGACACACAAATCAAAAAACAATATCTTGACCACTTTCCAGTTGACATTCCCCACACAGAAACACTACTGAATGATATTCTCTTTTACATCAAACTTAAGGATGCTAACAAAGTGATCCAATCCAGATCCTATGATTTCCCAAAAAAGTACTGAACTGCTTGGAAAACACTGCTTGACCAACACCTGGCAGCAGGCCACATTCATGCTTCCTCCAGCCCCCATTCTTCCCCTGCCTTCATCATTCCCAAAGCTGATCTAACAGTGCTTCCCTGCTGGGTCAATGACTACTGCCAACTCAATGCCAACACTGTACCAGACAACCATCTGTTATCTTATATTGATGAGATCCTGTGGGACTGTGCTAAGGGTAAGATCTTTGGCAAAATTGACATGACTAATTCCTTCTTCCAAAGCTGTGTTCACCCTGACAATGGTTATCTCACAGCCACCCTCACCCCTTTTGGGCTGTATGAATGGCTCATTATGCCCATGGGGGTCTGCAATGCACCTGCCTTTCACCAACGCTGCATGGTCACAGCACTCTGTTACCTTATTGGAAAAATCTGCCACATGTACCTTAACAACATCATCATCTGGTCCCAATCCTTAGAGGAACATGAAACAAATGTCTGCTTGGTCCTCAATGCCCTCCATGTGGCAACCCTCTTCTGCTTCCCAAAGAAAACATCCCTGTTTTGCTTGGAGATCAACTTTCTTGGTTGCCAAATATCTGCCTGTGGTATTGAAACAGACCTGAAAAAGTTGGCATGTATTCTGGCATAACCCACTCCCTGCTCCACTGCAGATGTTTGCTCCTTCCTAGGCCTCATCTGCTTCCTTGCCAACCATATTCCACAAGTTGCAGAACACACCCATATCCTCACTTCACTGATGGAAACTGATGCTAACAAGTTCTTCCCATCCTGATCTATCACACATGCTCAAGCCTTCCAAAACTTAAAGAATCTACTTGTCAGCTCTCACTGCCTCACAACCATTGACCATGACAACCCTGGAAACAACCAAATCTTCCTCACCTGTGATGCATCAGATTACCACACTGGCACTATCCTCAGCTGGGATGAGACCTGGGAAACTGCATGGCCAGTGGCTTTCAACTCATGGCAACTGTGAGATGCAGAACTGAACTATCCTGTCCATGAAAAGGAGCTTCTTGCCATCATCAAAGCCCTCAAAAAGTGGTGCATTGAGCTCCTTGGAGCCCCTGTCCAGGTATACACTGATCACTGCACCCTTGAAAATTTCCAGACACAAAAGGACCTCTCATGCCAACATGCACACTGGTCCGAATATCTCTCTCAATTCAACCTCACCATCCATTATGTGCTGGGTAACTGCAATGTCACTGCAGATGCCCTGAGCCATACCTGGCTCCCATCTGACCCTGACAAAACCTATTTGACATCAGTGGATGCCATTACCGCCACACAGCTGTCAGACCCTATGCTGAGACCCAAACCTGCACAGGCCACAGAAACAACTGCCCTGCACATCCATTTGGACAAAGAACTCATGCATGATATCCTTCTGGGCTATGCTGATGACCCCTATTATAGGAAACTGTTCTCCCTTCTTGGCTCATTCCCAGGACTTAGTAAAAACAACAGCCTGCTCTACTTAATGGAACATCTGGTCATTCCCTGAGTCAATTCTCTTCATGAACACATCTTCCATCTTGCCCATGACCTCCTTGGTCATTTTGGTGGTGCCAAATCATACACGGCATTGCACCCCTCCTTCTACTGGCTTTGCACGAAGGCCAACCTCATGGAAAGATACATTCCTTCCTGCCCAACTTGCCTATGCAATAAGGACACCACGTCACTACCCTCTGGACCACTCCATCCCCTGCCTGTCCCTGACAACCAGGGTGACTCTGTTGCTATTGACTTCATTGGCCTGCTCTCGCCCAATGAAGGGTACAATATGATTGTATCCATCACTGACTGTCTTCATGCAGACCTCTGCCTAATCTCTTGCAAGAACATCATCACCACATGAGAACTTGCTTCCCTCTTCTTCAACCACTGGTTCTGTGAAAATGGATTGCCACTCAAGATTGTCTCGGATCATGATAAGCTGTTCCTTTCTCACTTTTGGCACTTGTTGCACAAACTGACCAGTATTGACTTAAAATTGTCCACAGCCTACCACCCACAATCTGATGGCATTAGCAAGCACACCAATAAAACAGTCATCCAATGCCTTCATTTCTTCATCAACCACCATCAAAAGGGTTGGGTCCATGCCCTGCCATGCATCCACTTCAACATGATGAACACAGTCAATGCCAGCACTGGTTTCTCACCCTTCTAACTGCATCTTGGCCACCAACCTCACATTCTACTGCCCTTTCCTTCCATCATAGACACATTAGACAATGACATCATGAATGCACACTCCTTGCTCACCAACATGGAAACCTTGGTGTCTGAAGCCAAAGACAACCTCTGGCACACCAAAACTGCTCAAGCTGTCAAAGCCAATGCCCATTGTGCACCAGACCCTGCCTTCGCTGTTGGTGACCAAGTGTTGTTGGCAACACACAACTGCTGTCATGACTACCTCAACAAAGGCAACAAACGATCTGCCAAGCTTATGCCTCATTTTGATGGACCTTTCCATGTCATGCACACTGATCCAACAACCTCCACCTATACACTGGACCTCCCTGTGAACACACAAGTGCACCCAACCTTCCATGCTAGCCAACTCTGCCCCTATGCCTCCAACAATGACACACTGTTTCCTGCACAAAGTTTCTCTTATCCAGATCCCATTGTCACTGACAACGGCCTTGAAGAATCCTTTATCGATTGCATCATCAATGAGTGATGCATGGGTCACAGAAAACAATACCTCATTTGCTGGCTGGGTTATGGCCCTGAAGACGACAAATGGCTGACCTGGAAACAACTTCAAGACTGTGAAGCTCTCGATCACTGGGAGACACAGCATCCTTCTTTGTAGGGTGGAAGGGTGTAACGCCCTGCCCAGGCATTATTGGGACAGTGGTATGCCATATGGCCATTATTGGAACGACAGGATACCATGTTACAAATTTCTCTATTTCTTCTCTTGCTCATCATTACTTGCCGCTACCTTCTTCTCTCCTTCACAGACAGTTGGCTCCAACACCTACTACATGGGGCCACATGTATGTTTACACTCTTCCTCACACTCTGTTTACTTCTTCTTTTATACATTCACTGATATGGACACTTTCCTGTTATGCTGCAAGCAAAGACTTGTGAAATGTCTTCAACCCTTCTTGGGTTCCTCAGCTGATGGCTGGACGACACTCAAGGTGAGAGAGCACTCTATTCCAGAGTGAATGAGTGCACATAGGAATTATGCTTCTACAGGCTCGACGACCTTGACAGACTTGATACTGTATGGTTGACTAAAGGTTCAGTGTCATGGCAAGGCAACACTCAAGGACACAGCTGCTAGAGACAGCTAGCACCACAAGGTCGAGATAACTAACTTAGGGTGACAAGGCCTAAGAAAGAGATGGCTCTGATTGCAGGATAGTACAAAAAGAACAGAATGCCATACATGATGCACAGTAGCGACTTAAGTACAGAGGACAGATACGTGAGGGTAGGCATATGGAATGTGGTAGAACTTCTGAGAAATTGGAAGATGAAGTAAAAGATATGACTAACGATGCTGCAGATTACCGAGATTTGGAATATGAAAGAAGGTAATAGAAACCGGTATCCAGAAGGCAGCTAAGCCTGAGTCATTCAGGGAAGTGTCTGTACTCAAGTAGGTAAAGAGAAAGAAGTAGCTGCAATGTAAGGAATAGGATAAACGTACCCATGGCTCCTTGTAAAAGATGGCAGCACCAAGAGTCTAGGAAAGATAACAAAAGAATACAGGCGATGCATGTAGTACAAAGAAGGAAGAGGGAAAATTGTAACATTACCCCCTTGTTTACCTGGAACATTCCATGTTCCAGTCAATCCTGCACGTTTGGCAGGAGCATGACAAGTTCTGTGTGCTCTTTGAAAGGGCAGTCTGCAACTATGTGTCCTTCTTCTCCGCAGTGTCTGCAGAATCACATGTTGCATCTGTGCACCCAGTGACCCAGGTTCCATCTAAGACAGAACAGGCATTGGTATTTGGGACAAGCATGACTTTGGTGCTCCATATCATTGCAAATTGAACATGGGAGAAATCAAGGATTGGTGTGGTCGTCCTTAGAGGCTGTGTGATGAGAGCTCATTTCAGGACTGATACTCTTAGGTCTGTAGGGGGTGGTTTGTCTTTGATGATGTAGAGTATGGATCCGTTCATCAGCTCTATGGTTCTCTTTGTGTTCTTCATGAAACAGCATAGGCGTGTCAGAGATGTGATTGATGAGGGGGGTGGGTTCTGGGATTACAGGGATTTCTTCGAAATATTCTTTGTATTCATCTTTGGAGAGACGAGGAAGGATGTTGACTAGTAAGTTGTGGAACATTACGGGTGCAAGACCATCTATAATGTCTGCCAATCCGGTGTTGTGAATGACATTGAGCAGGGATTGGTTTGCTTTGACAAGGGCTTGGTTGGTCAATCCAATTTGTGCCATGGAGGAGAACGAAGGGGAGATGTTGGAGAAGGAAGTGTGGCAAAGTGCCAACCTGTGGTACGTGCATATGAGTCCTGGTAAAACTAAAGATCGCAAGAAGTGAATGTCATGTTTGATAAGAAAAGTAAGGCCTGGGTCTTCCAAGCATGCTATGTAGAGGTATCATTGAAATGGGAGGGGAAGACAATTGATGCATAGGGGAATGAAGTCTGGGAGAATGATGGTGTTTCGGTCTGTAGGTGGGACTTGAGCAAAGGCAGACAGAGTTTCTTCTGGTGGAGAAGTGACAGTGTTGTTGTGGATATGTTGGGCTATTTCATGTGTGGAGGAGTGCGAAGATGTGGAAGAAGAGGAGTGAGACATGTTTTGTTCTTTGAGGTACTCGTCTGTGACATCCTTTCAGAAGGCTTTAGGGATTCGGTTACAAGAGGGATTGAAGTTGAAGTGAGGCATGACCATGTTTAGAGGTTATGCTTTCTTTTATATGCTTTCAACAGATTTGAAGCTCTGCTGAAATTTGCTTCAGGTTCCCATGTGTCTTCTGCTGACGAATAGCCTTTTCAGTGCACAAGATAGTGGCGCTGTCTTGTGGAGCCTCTATGACTCATGATGGCTTCTATCTTGTACTGTTTCTCTCTGTCTATATCTTCTGGGGGTGGTTCGATGAATGGGGTTCCATATTCTTCCATGCTTCTGAACAGGGATAGTAGGGATGTATGGAAAACTGGGTGAATCTTCCAGGTGGGGGGAAGTTTGAGGTGATATGCCCACAGCATTATTACCCGTTCTATGGTAAATGGACCAAATCTTCTTTGTGTCAGTTTTGGTGTTCTACCTGGGAACTTCAGGTTGCATGCTTCCAACCACACTTTATCCCCCCTCTTCCAGGTCGGAATACAGGATCTGATGTGATTTTTCATTACTAAAGCTGCTCTTTCGTGTGTGGCCAGTGCTTCGTTCCTGGCTTCTTCCAGGGTTTCCATGCGGTTTTTAAGTTTGGGGATGAAAGTTTTTCTGAGTGGGGGGTGCGATCAGGGCTCATATCTGAGGATGACAAAGAATGGGATTTGTTTCATTGATGAATGGACAGAGGAATTGTGACAGTATTCGGCATATGGCAGCATTTTGACCCATTTGGTTGGTTGGGTGGCACAGAACATGTGAAGATAGGTCTCTAGTTCCTGATTCATTCATTCTGTTTGTCCATCTGTCTGAGGATGGTAGGCTGTTGAAAGGGATAGGGAGTAGTCCAGGAGTCTTGCGAGCTCTCTGGCAAATGCAGAGGTAAATTGCAGGCCTCTATCCGATATGACATTGTCGTGTAGTCCAAATCTGGTAAACACATTTCTGAAAAATAGCTTGGCAATGCCCGCTGCGTCAACCGTTTTTGAACAAGGGCAGAGAATTACCCCCTTCAAAAGGCCATGGTCGACCATGACCATGACAGAGTCTAGGCTGTCCACCGTGGGAAGATCTGTGATAAGGTCCATGGAGATCTGTTGGAATGGGCAGGTGGCAGAGGACGGAATTGGGGTGTAAGGGGGTGAGGTCGGGTGTGTATTGACCTTGTTTGCTTGGCAGTGGAGGCAGCCTTCAACAAACTTTCTAACAAATGTGGCCAAACCAGGCCACCAGTAGTCTCGCATGACTCTGGTTTGAGTTCAGAGGATACTGCCATGTCCTGCAGTAGAGGTGCAATGGCAGTGGTGAATGACGTTATTGTAGAATTCTTCCGGGATGTATAATCTATTCTGGAAATAGAGTTGGCCGTTGTCAAAATGCCAGTTGGACAGAGGAAATCTGGGGATGGGGGAGTGTTTTTCTTGTATCACGGCCAGAGCTGTCAGTATGAATGGATTGGAGAATGATGATCAGGTGATTTTATCAGCGATGGACAGGTCAAGAGTTTTGATGAATAACATGTCTGGAAGTAAGGTGACATCCTTGTTGTTGTTTTCATAGGTGGCGGGGTATGGGTATCATGACAATGTGTCTGCGGGGGCCACTTGTGCTGCCGGTACACTGACGAACTGTAAATCAAAGTCTTGTAGGAACAGCATCCATCGTGCCTGTCTGCGTGAGAGCTTATGTGGTGCTCAGAAGTATGTGAGGTTTTTATGGTCTGTGAAGATCATTACGGGATGGCCTGCTCCTCGCAGGTAGTGTTTCCATGTTTCAAGAGCATGTAACATGGCTAGCAGTTCTCTGTCATAGATGTTGTAGTTGTGCTCAGCATTGATGAATGTTTGTGAGTGGTAGGCACATGGGTGGTACTCTCCATTGCTGTCCTTCTGTAAGAGAACACCTCCCAAGGCTATGAGAGAGGCATCAGTCATGATTGTGAAAGGTTTGGTGGAGTCTGGCATTTGCAGTACTGGTTGGCTGATGAATATCTTTTTCAAGGCATCAAACGCCTTTTGCTGTGATTCTTCCCATTTCCAAGGGAGTTCCTTCTTTGTCAGGTCATTGAGGGGTCTAGCTAGATCCACATAGTTTGGTACGAATTTCCAGTAGAAG
>JBBPKF010000506.1:0-11673 GCA_038089175.1 Binderoboletus segoi | reverse complement strand
TCCGCTCCTCCTCCTCCACCCTCCTCCACTCCTCCTCCTTCTTCGCCTTGGCCCACCTCCTTCACTTGGTGGCCTTAGCATTCCAAAGGTCATCGTCGTCATTGCCGTTCTCCATCAGGCATTCATTGGACCAGGTGTGAATGTTGGAGTAGGCGGACATGATGGTAATTCCTAAGGAAGCACCACACAATCCTTTAGACTTTATAGATTCATTCAAACTTCATTTCTGACTCTGGCGGAATCAATAAGGACACATGATTCTCAATGGCCTTCGAGGGTTCAGGTCTAAAAGGGGGATACTGTCATATCCCGGGTCCACAAGTCCAAGTCCAACCCTCTGAGGTCACTCCAATATCAACTCCATCCAACTCCAGTCTGATTTCCTTTTGTATCTTGCTATGCTTTAATGTTCCATTCCATTACAATACGCTCCATTCCATTATGTTCCATATTCTTATGTTCCATTCCATTCTATTCATGTCATGCTACTCAGACTTCTCCGTGCAGTGTCAACTGCGGAGCACAGCTCTGCAGCACCTCTGGTACATCTCCTACCCAACCTCTGAACTCCTTAGTCATCTGTTTTCTCCATAGTATATAAACCCTATACTCTAGCCTGTAAATATCTCAGTTTGAATATCAATGAAACTTGACTACCTCTCCTCCGACTTGAACCTTGATGGTTCTTCTCTGACCTCTGACCCTCTGACCAATTCTGCTCCATAAATCTGGAACCAGGACTTGTGCAAGGGTGCACCACATATAGTCAAGTCAAGTCCCACTCGACCAAACTCCAGAGTTCCAGAGTTTCCCGGAGTTAGTCTGACCTAGTTTAACAATCTCCAATCAGGAATCACAATTTGCCTTGGCTTTTTCTCAAAAGTTGGCTAGACTATTAAACTATGATGTAGTGCTATCTACTGCCTACTACCCACAAACTGACAGACAAACAGAAAGAACTAATCTGGAACTTGAAACATATCTCCAGTTCTTCTGCCAACAAAACCCTTCTTCCTGGACTGACTTCCTTCCTACTGCTGAATTCTGCCACAACTCTACAGTCCATTCCTCCACCAAACAAACACCCTTCTATCTGATGATGGGATATAAACCACAAGCTTACCCACCCCTAGGGAAAACCTTTCTCCCATCTTTAAAAAAATGTCTCACCCTCCTTAATTTCATCAGAGAAGAAGCAAATGCTGTGCATCAAAGGATGTGCCTGATGATGAAAGATCAGATTAATTCCTGCTTCAAACTCTGGAAACAGGAAGATAGAGTGTGGCTAGAAGGCAAAAACTTACACTTCCCTGGATCACATTCCAAACTCTCTGTGTGCTGACATGAATCTTTCCATATTGAAAAAGTAATCTTCCCCCTCACATACAAACCAAAACTTTCTCTGACATGAAAAATCCATCTGATATTCCATGCCTTCCTCCTTTTCCCTTTCAAGCAGACCCCTGAATATACAACCCCTTTTCTCAAACCTTCTCCAGAGGAAATTGATGGCAACTCAGAATATGAAGTGGAAGCCATTTTGGAATACAGAGGCTCTCATCATTGAAGGCAGTTCCTGATTTAATGGAAAGAATATTCTTCAGTGAAGAACACCTGAAAAATTGAAAACAATCTAGACCATTCTGCAATTGCCCTTAAAGAATATAAATCCTGTCACCCAGCCATATTTCTCACTAAAAATGCCTCTTAAAGGAATCAAGCATTACATTGTCCTCTCAATCCTCATTCTTGCTACTCTAGTCCTCATCATCACCATCATCATTGTCAAAACACTCCCAAAAACATGAACCCCAACAACATGCCATCTTGCTCTACTTTTCCAAGATTGAAATCCAAAACCAAACTCCAGAAGTATCTCTTGATCCTTCTGATCTTATTGTTAACACCAACCTACTGCTATCCACAAATTGTCTCCCTCCTTTTGAATGTCATCTCATGTTTGCAACCTTCTTAAAACATGGTCACCTTATTCTTCAGATTGAGAATGTTTAAACATACAATTCTTCATATATTATATCATGTCTTGTTTGCATCTATCATGCATACTGTTCATTATACCTCACTTTTGATTTCTCTCCCCCAGATACCAACTTCCCTGCAGTCAAAGGACTCCCCTCTGCCCTTAATTGTCTTTGAACCCAAGTTCTAGACACCCTCAATGAGGAAGGATTCAGAACCATCATTGATGCATTAGACCCTGCCCCAGCTCATTGATATCTTCTTTCCATCTTACTTTCATTATCTCCTGAAGACATAACTGACTATTTCCTCAACCTCAAGGATCTGACCTTACCTCAATGCTAATCTTGAATTTCCCTCCCTACCATTTACCCCCTCACAGCATGCATTACCAATGAGCCTTTATCTAGTAGGGTAATTCTTAACTGGCAAGGATATCATTGAGTTTGCAGAGACACCATTCTCTTCCTCACAGAAAGAGAGCTGAAAGCATTGACCACAGTTGAGAACACCTGGGGAAATCAAACTACACTCTCAACATGAATCCCATCCTATTTCCTCCCTCCTTTTTGTCAGCACCAAACTTGCATCCTCTGCATGTTGGACACTCACATCATCACTGAATGCCCATCCTACATTTGCCCTTACTGCCATGAATGCTAACCAGGTCACTTGAAATCTGACTGCCCTGTTTGTCAATGCAGACATTGCAGGAGAATGGGTCACATCATTGACAACTGCCTGTTTCACCAAGGTGAACCTTTCAACCTTGAGAGTGGGAATGATGAATATCCATCTTCTGAGCATGATGAGGGAGTTTAGGCTGTGGCTATGGGCCCTTGTGGCTACTGAGAAAGTAATGTTACAATTTTACCTCTCTCATGTTGTTGCCCCTTGCTTTATCCTTTTCACAGATGCACTTCACCAAGTTCTTTTGTTCTTGTGATTAGTATTTCTTGCATATGGATCAAGGCCTCTATTCTAAATGTCATCTCTTTATCAATATCTTGTGTTTTCACACCTTCATCCAATACTCTGGCCTGTTTGTCATTCTATTGTTCTTCTAAGTTCCACTGCATTCCTAGCTATGTGTCTTATGACTCTGACTTTCCTCTTTTATGCTTGGTCTGTGCTTGGTCATCTCTATATAAAGATCCACTGGTTGTATGTTGATTACTTAGCTTGATCTGTACAATCCTATGCAGTCTTACTCAACCTTGAGTGAATCATTTCTTTGGTCTCACTGACAGTATAAACTTTGATCCAGAAGGTAACCCTTGGCAAGTACTATAGTAACTCTTTGAGTCCAGATTCAATTGGCATGCTACTACCAAGGACAGGTAAAAGATTAGTTGTTATAATTTTCCCTCTTCTTCTTCATTGTCTACCATTGTACTCATATACTTTGCATCCAGGCAGACACTTTTCCTCTTGAACTCATATACAACTTCTCCATCCTCACCACTCTTGCCCTTACACTATGTCTTCTTCTTCTTCTCTACCTCTTACACATAAGACACTATCCTCCTAACTGAGTTCTCTTTATGCTCAGTCATTATCTGATCTCTCCATCACTTATTGCTATTCTCTTTTCTTCTTTCATGTTCCATACCACATCATCTGCAGTTCTTTCTACCATGTTCTCTTTCATTCTATGGACCAGCTCTAAACCAGCCACACTCTGTATATAAGCTGCTACTGTGCATTGTGTCCCTTAGCTAGTTCTTGCTCTGTCTAAGCTTGTTGCTGGCATTACTAAGACATCACCACCCTTAAGTGCTATAAAGGCCTAGTGAAAGTGTGCCAGCTTGCACTGCTGTGTCCTTGAAGTGTTGCCTTGCTGTAACACCACCTTGACTTCATCTATAAGTTGCCTGATGTTAACAAGTGCACATCATTCCTGAAACTACTAAGGAGACACTATTCTTGATTGGTGTTAGTAACAAGATTGAGCATAACAAAAGAACTAGCTTGTTTCTGCTCTCAGATGCCATCCTGCTGAGCATATATTGTTACCATAGCTGATCAACCCCATTGTTGAATTGTTGGCCCTGGATCATCACAAGACCCTTGGGCTATTCCTTCATCTTGACAACCTCAACAACTGCAACCAACCTGCTATTACATGGGATCTGTCATATCCTGGACCAACTCCAGTTCTCTGCACCCATCTCTAGTCTGCTCTGGCTACCTCTGATCCATCATAGACAACTCTGTGTGAAAGAACGGTCGATCTGTAGCATGAGTCCGTAAGGACTCCAGTCAACATGGTACAAGACTGAATTGCTAGCTACCTGTAGCATGAGTCCATAAGGACTATACTATGTGAGTAATGGAATGTAGCAAGCATATAAGTGTAGCTTACCTCCAGTTGATGTGGTATGAGACTGGAGGAAAGTGGGAACGGATGGGGATGACTAAGTAATGGTAGTGTCCAAATAAGAAAGGTAGCGTAAAGGAATGGGGAGTGTACACTATGACGAGATAATCTCCAACACACTCCCTCAGATCGGTGCTAGTGAGAAGCATGAGAGCATGGTCTCATGTGGTCCCTGTGCGAGTGGCTTCGTGAGTCCGTTGGCGAGCATGTCATCTGTTGGTATGTGTGTGATTCCAAAGGTTCCGTCTTCAACACATTCATGCACAAAGTGGAATTGGGTTCTGATGTGACGACTTCAGCCATGAAAGCAAGCTTCCCGTGCGAGTGCGATGGCAGCAGTATTGTTGGAGAAGAGGTTGGTGAGCGGCGGTTCATCCCCACCATGCATTCTGATGTCCCATGTGATGTATCATAGCCACAGGCCTTGTTTCATGCAGTGCATGAGTGCGGTGTACTCAGCTTCACATGATGAGACAGTAATGTTGTCCTGCTTTTTGCTATTCCATGACACGACTGCATTGCTGAGCTGGTAGATGTAGCTGGATATGGAATGGTGATCATCGGTGTCGTGCACGATGCTGGCGTCTGTGTGGCCTATGAGGATGTCGGAATCATCGTCAGAGACCCTTCTGAGCGTGAGCGCGAGGTTGTGCATGCCCCATAAGTACTTGAAGATGTGCATAAGTGCCTTCCAGTGGCTTTTGCCAGAGTTTGCGCTATATTGGCCAAGTTGGCTGACGGCAAATGTGAGATCGGGGCACAAGACAACAGGGGGCCAGGTGATGCCATCTTGACTATGATACCAGCCATGCACTGCCACATAGTGTAGATGACGTGGAATGAGTCAAGTTGAGCTTGTATCAAGTGATCTCGCTGTTGGGGCCATGTTTGATCACGTATGTCCATTGGCAGCCTATAACCTTGCAGTTTTTGGGTCAATCGATGAGTTTCCAGGTCCTGCACTTCTGCAACATCTTGAATTCTTCATGCATCGCCTTCCACCATTTGTCTGAGTTGGGGCCAGAAACAGCTTGTCGGAAGTTCTGTGGTGTGTCCTTGCCGTGAATGGCAGTGTAGGCAGTTTGCACGATTGACGGTTCAGCTGGTTGGGTGAGCATGTTGGTTGTCTGCTGTTTCCGGGCTTCCCATAGGGCTTTCCAGTTAGCATGCACTTTGGCTTCCCTTGTAGCTTGTTTCTCAGCAGCCTCCTTCTTCCACGATGGTTGGGTGACATGTTTCGATCAGCATGGTAGTGGCTGTGCAATATCCGGCATGGAAGCTGAATGGGGTCGGGCAGGTTGAGCTGCCTTGGTTAGCTCGGAGTTGTCAGGGATGATCAGTTTTGAGCTGGGGATGTCAGAAATGACGGGAGGAGTGGAATCCTGTAAGGAAATTACTGTAGAGTTGCTCGGATTGTAATCCAATGTCACCCCCTCAATCTGAGCAGTGGGAGGGGTGAGCTGAGGCATCCCCTGACTTGGAATGGTAAGTGTAAGAAAGGGGTTGGCATAAGTGCATCCACATGACTTGGTCGGGGATGGCTTGAGTGCATGGTGCCAGTTGAGTTGGTAATGGCACTGGTTACCCCCTCAACTCGAGTGGTGTCAGGAGGTGGTTTTGGTGGACAGGTTAGCCTGTTTAGTGGTCTAGTGTTAAGCCAGCATTGGGTATCCATTGGGCATAGGTTCAGCTCATAGTCCTCAAGGCTGTATCTTCAATGGTGGTCCTGGCTAGTAGGGAATTGGGATCGGGATGGTGCACATGCCGTTTGATAGGTCAACACATGATGGTTGATGGTGGTAGCCAGCGGAATGTACTGTCAATTGTCACTGGTGGCTCAGTGGCTCATAGCTCAGTGGCTTGTGGCTCAGTGGCTTGTAGCTTGGTGGCCTATGGCTCAATGGCTCATGGCTCGGTGGCCTATGGCTTGGTGGTCTGTGACTCGATGACTGGCAGCTTGGTGGTCTGTAGCTCAGTGGCTTGTAACTCAATGGCTCATGGCTCGGTGGCTTGTGACTTGATGACTCGCAGCTTGGTGGTCTGTAGCTCAGTGGCTTGTAACTCAATGGCTCACAGCTCAATGGTCTGTAGCTTGATGGCTTGTGACTCAATGACTCACGGCTCGGTGGTCTGTAGCTTGGTGGCTTGTGACTCGATGACTCACAGCTCGGTGGTCTGTAGCTCAGTGGCTTGTGACACAGTGGCCTGTGGCTCAGTGGCTCGCAGCTCAGTGGTCTATGGGTATATGCATGCGCTGTCAGGTTGCTGCATAGTGGTGAATGGTGGCAGGTTGTTTGCCATGTAGCAGTCCGCATGTGCTTTTACCATCTCTGATTTTTTTTTGTGCATTTCTCCAAGGGGTTGTTAGCATGATGTGACGTCTGATGCAGTTTCAGAGAGCACAGGGAATCAGTTTCCCCTGGGGTCCACAATCCAGCTGTGTATGCCAGGATTGTCTCTGGCTGAGTCCAGTGTGTTTGCCTGTGAATGGGGGCATCAGATACAGGGAGTCAGTGAAGAATTTTTCATGAGCATGATAGACTTGATGTGCGAGCAAGGTGCTTCGCACCACATGAATGGGGTCCCAGTGATGCGTACAGGCTGGTCTTCTGTCACATAGGATTTATCATGCAAGCAAGTCATTCAGGTATATAGTGGTCCTTACAGGATCTCGTCGTGGTCATGAATGGGTATAGATAATTTTTTGGGCAGTTGGTGGCCCTACTAAATTTTGTTGTGGTCCATGCAAGCAAGTTGTTTGGAAGTGTGAGGTGGGACCAGTTGGATTCGCATCTCTACTGGGCCTTGCTGCAGATGCAGTTGGTGACCGGTCTGCTGGGCCGGGAGTCTCTGAGGTTTCCGCACTAGGTGGCTCATAACCTGTGAAAGAACGGTCGATCTGTAGCACAAGTCCGTAAGGACTCCAGTCAACATGGTATGAGACTGAATTGCTAGCTACCTGTAGCATGAGTCCGTAAGGACTATACTACATGAGTAATGGAATGTAGCAAGCATATAAGTGTAGCTTACCTCCAGTCGACATGGTACGAGACTGGAGGAAAGTGGGAACGAACGGGAACAACTAAGTAACGGTAGTGTCCAAATAAGGAAGGTAGCGTAAAGGAATGGGGAGTGTACACTACGACGAGATGATCTCCAACAGGACCATCTGAAGGGTGAGATGCAGCATCAACTTCGTTATCTCACTGCTCACCTCAGAAAAGTCAACTCTAAGTCCTGTGAACAAGTTACACTTGACCACTTTGTTATTCACTCGGATGGTACACAGTTTTCCTGAATGTCTCTTATCATTACACTTATAGGATTATACACGTCTTCCGTTGTCTCGCGCGTACAAAAATGCCATTCTAGTTTCGTCCACTTGCCTCTGGGTCGTGCGCTCTGGGTTGTCGTCAGTCATGGTCACAGGAGTCACACAGAACGTGACAATATGCTGGTGCATAGAATGTCATGATGCATGGCAGGGGGGACTCCCCGACGATATGCATTATGAGGTAGTCAACTGTAGTCTGTTTTCGTCTGGAGACAGGGAAAAGGGTGCCGAAAAAGCAAAAAAAAGGGCATCCGCAGCGTATATGTATAATGAAAATACAGCGAGGATGGCAGCACCCTTGCACCCTCGCCTAACCATACACCATGCCACTGGAAGGCCACGTTGACGTATTGGTCATTGGGGCTGGCCCCGCGGGATTGATGTGCGCCAATGCACTTGCAAAGGCAGGCGCCGACATAAGGATCATTGATAACCGGTACGGGACATGCCATCTCCGCAAACAACCGAATACTGATTGGCCCAGCTCCGTAAAGCTCGCAGCCGGTCAAGCAGACGGTATTGCAACAAGGACAATCGAAGTGTTGCAGGTATAGTAGACTGCTGTACTGCACGCCTTCTACCACATCTCGACTTTCCGAAATAGAGCTACGGTCTCGCAGATCGCCTGGTCCGAGAGGGAAATCGTATTTACATGGCTGTATGAAGGTTTAATCGGTCATCAAGCTTTTGTGTCTGACAAGGCATGATGCCTCAAGGCAATCTACGAACCTGGCCACAACGGAGGAATTCAGGTGTGACCCATCTTCTCTACTGCAGTTTTTCAGAGGCCTAAAAAACGAATGGTGAAGTGCACAAGACGCATGCCTGCTGTGGGCGAGCCAAGTGCACGCTATCCGTTTTCGGTATGTTCCCTGCGCTGACTAGGTTTCCCTTGTGCTAAGGATAGGCGGGCATCTAGATCACACTTCAACAATCGGCAGTGGAAGCTATTTTTCTCGATTCTCTGAAGGATCATGGGATAGAAGTGGAACGCCCCAGACAACCCTCAGCCCTCGAGATTTCTGAAGACATTGGAGAATTATCGAACTCACTGGCATACCCCGTGAAGGCAGGCACTTATCAATCAACTCAACCGTTCTCCAGACACTGATTTCTGCAGGTTACTGTCGAGCACCTAGATGTCGTCGGTGAACAAAGGACAGAAATCGTACGGGACAAGTTCGTCATTGGGACAGATGGTGAGTCGTTGTTACTTGTATGCAAATCTGGTTCCGAGGCTGTGTTGATAGGAGCACATTCATGGGTACGAAGCACTCTAGGCATCACGATGGAAGGTGAACAAACCAGTATCCTTTTTCCAGTTATATTGTGCTTCCGACATACGCCTCACCATTGCATAGACTATACCTGGGGTGTTGTTGACATGATACCAAAAACAAGCTTCCCAGATATTCGTATTGGTAATGCTATTCGTTCGGAAAACGGGTCCTGCTTGATTATTCCCCGCGAGGCGGATAAGAACCGTTTCTACGTCCGGCTATCAGATATGGATCTCGTCAACCCATTGACTGGAAGGACCGAAATGGACAGGATAAGTCCTCAGAAAATCCTTTTGGTGAGGCGTTTATGCAGATAACGAGTTTTTCCGCACAATTGATGAGAGCCGGTAGGAGGCCAAGAAAATACTCCATCCATATGAGTTGTCCGACCCGAAAAACATCGACTGATGGACAGTGTACATCAGTGTGTTCTTTTCCATTCCCCACAGACGACCACTGTCAGCATGTGAGCTATCATATTAGTCGGGCAGCGTGTAGCATCCAGCTGCTCTGTCAAGAATCGCGTCTTCATTGCGGGCGACGCATGTCATACCCATTCGCCAAAAGCTGGTGAGACGACATTTTTTCGGTGTGCAATTCTGGAATAACTTCTGTGTGGTTTAGGCCAGCGTATGAATGCCAGCATAAACGATACCCATAATCTCGGTATGCATATCTATGTGTCATGACGCATAAACCGAGAACTATTTAGCGTGGAAGCTTGTGCATGTGCTCAGAGGCTGGTCCAGGCCCTCGCTCTTGCAGACTGTGCGTTCTACAATAATTTAGATTCTCCGTTTACCAGATTCCCTCTTTTCAGTACGAGCATGAACGTCGAAAATACGCGCAAGACTTGATAGACTTTGATAAGAAGTATGCAGCTCTGTTCTCCGGAAGGTCCGGGACAGCAGGCAATAAAGGCGGCGTATCCCATGGGGAGCTCTCGCAGTTAGTGTCTGGAACATGGGTTATTGGTTAATCACTCGTTCATCACTCGTTTTTCAGAGAATTCCGCGCAAATGGAGCGCTCATTAGTGGCATAGGAATTCGATATTCCCCTTCGGCGATTGTGAATACCAGGCATCAGAAGTGCGCGGAGCACCTCATCATAGGAAAAATAATGCTCCCACAAATATTAGTTCGCGCTGCCGACGTACACCCCATCGATATACAGGACTTGCTCCCGGCGGATGTTCGTTTCAAAGTTCTGGTCTTCGTTGATAACCTCACTTCGACGCGGATCGCTGACCTGAGTCTCCTGGCTAAGCAATTGAGCGAGCCATCCTGCTTCCTTCGCAAATACAATGCTGATGGCAATGTCTCGACCGTATTCGAAACCGTCACTATCATCACAGGCAAGAAGGATGACTTGTATTACTTGCAGCTCCCGACGCTCTTCCGTCCCCGCCGGACAATGTAAGTGTTACTTACTCTATCAGCCCGGTCGTTGATAGATTGATCAGCTCTCCACAGAGTCCTTATTGATGACACTGACATGACTGAGAACTAAGGTGGAGATGCATATGGGAGATTCGGAATTGATCCAGATCAAATCACGCTGGTGATTGTTCGGCCGGACGGATACGTCGGGGCAATCGCTCCCTCGACTGCCATTGCTGACCTCGAGAGCTACTTTGGCTTGTTCATGATCCCTCGTGGTTTCGCTTCCTAGTACTAATGTAAGTATCACTGAAGGATCACTTCGGAGTCAAATTAGATCAGACTGGTTGTCATTCTAGCGAAGACATGTGCGAGGCCCAACATTCGGGATCTTGCCTATTCTTGATGATCATTCTCGTTTCCAAAGACAGCGTCGGATCCTTTCGGGTCCTTCATTCACCGGAGAGGTCACACTCGTTCGACCTTTCTTTCTGCCGTCTATACCCTAGTTCGCGGATGAGATCTAGTATAAGACGACCCAAATTCAACTTCTGTCACCCCTTCTCTACCGGCAGCTAAAGTGCTGTCACGAACGGGATCTTAACAAGTATAGGTTAAGGATCTCGGCTGCGGCTGAGACTGCAGCCCCACTTGTTTGTTGTATTGTACGACACTCCGCGCAATCCCCCTTCGAGTGGGGACGTTGACAATGATGGAACCAAGACAGATCTCGCCAAATTCATTACGGCACACAACGCGCGGCGAACAGGATATGCGCGATACATCATGGCCATCGGGAAAGACAAACCTGCAGTGTTCAAACGATGACAGTGAGGCCGCGCCCGTGAGCGGTCTGTTTTGGTCCACAGACTGGCTTACTGCACGCGGACCATGACCTGGGCGACTTTGAAGGAGAAGCCTATGGAGTGGCGGCCATCCGGTTGCCACTGCCGCTGTGGTACATCGGATCGACAAAAAACAAGTGGATGCAGATGTATCTTTGCAATAGAACCTTTGTGGAAGTTTAGTGGTGTCGTGTCAATAGTTAGGGTGAATGGCTAGAGTGTTCGGCGGATAAGCTCGTGTCAGGACCTCGAGGGAATACTATTCAAGGAAACGAATCACTCTGCTCAAACCGTTGGCTCATGGGGGCTCGGCAGATCATTAGAAAAGTTTGACTTGCCTGATATCGGTTAACGGTCGCCGATAAGAGCCAGTGCGACAACCCAGGAAGGGCCACTACATCGGCTAAAGGGGGCTCTAGGCGGCAACTAGGCGATGTACCGCCAGGTACTATGGTCCGAGAGGTTTCATGGCCA
>JBBPKF010000505.1:0-11677 GCA_038089175.1 Binderoboletus segoi | reverse complement strand
TGCACAGACAGCTGCAACGGTGAGGCGCGGGGACCTGGTAAATGAAACGGCCGCAACAAGCGTGTCGAGTGGTGCATGGGGACGTGCCGAGGGCTACTGAGAGGTCCAGGAGGGTGCTAGAGGTTGAGAGGACAGTGGACAAGTCGACAGGGGCGACGCAACAACCAGTGCCGGAGACGGTGCACAGCCGGCCCCACCAAGGATGAGAGCCAAAAACAGGACAAGTCAGCATCCTGAGCAGCTCAAGAACAGCCCAGAAGACTCACCTGAGCCGCTGGAACCACCAGAACCAGAACAAGCTGCAAACACAGCATGTGACCCTCCAGCTTGGAGCTTGATGGGGAGGGGAAGGGCTATCCGAGTCGTCATGCACTACCAGCCAGTGACAGGGTCACACAGGGAGCATCCAGCTGCGCAGAGGATCCTAGGAACCGACCGAAGAAGCTGAAGAATGGATGCGTGGGCGCGCATGGCAGACTAGACAAGCAAGTTCACCTGGAGGGGCTTCAGACGAGCCAGAGGGCCTGGGCGGCCGAATGTCTGCACCAGAGAGGATGTCATGTCATGCTCAGATGATGACAGGAGCACGCGGGACGGCGCAGGAAACGTGACATGTAGAGATCCAAGGCCGAAAGACCAGGTGCGGGTGCAGGAGGCCATGGATGACATCAAAGGTGATTGGGACTTCCAGAGCGATGATGAAGGCGACGGAACAGATGGGAAATGAGGTAGAAAAGAGGGCGCAACGAGCGGCATGCGCTGCAACTCGAAACGAGTTGAAACAACATTGCTAGCTGGTATCAAGCAGGATCAACACGGACTGCGCAGATTCAAGATGGTGCACATACCTGGACCATACAGACCACCTCCCAGCGGCACCAGGTAACCTATCAAGCATGCAAACGAGTCATGTCGATGTGGCAAGCTCAAATGACAACATAGAACAGTCAGTAGAGGTGGACGGACCTACCAGGTCAAGGGACCACGCCGAAGTCGAATCGGACGGATCCCACACAATTTGCATGATGTATGAGGACAATAAACAGCACAGAGGCGATCTGGAGGTGCAAGACACGTGAACGAACGCGCTAGGGGCGATCGGAATCAACCCCATGCACTGTGGCAAGCCTGAGCGCTACAATGGCTGAGCCACGACTCACCATATTGGGTAACCGCTCGAGCACAACTCGCATCATTTCATTGCCCTCACTCCCAGGCCCTTGTGCTGCCACCTCGCCTTTGCCCATGCCCCTTTACCCCCTCACCACCTCCCCTTTCTCGGCCCCTCACTTCACATGCATGTTTGTAATTGTGCTTGCCCCATCGCATGCCCAGGGCTTTTGGGCACATGATGGTGTGAGAGTAAATTTGCCTTGTTGCCATTGCCATTGCTGTCACCCCATCACCCCTGGGCCTGCCGCCTTCCTCACCTCATTGCGTGAGTCTCCCTTATCCTCTTGTTCATAGTCAGGGCTGTACCTGTTATGTGGGTATGGGTACGAATGGTGGTGACGGGGGGTACATCTATGCCATTGCTTAGGAAAGGAAGGACATTCGAGCAGGAGTTATTCATTGACCATGCAATGAAGAAACAGGCTGACATCCCCTTACTTTGAAATGCGAGTAATGGGTAGCATTATATATGTACGATGATTATCCTCAAAATTGCACAGCCATTGCATCGTCCGAAAATTGTGCATGATGGTGCTCCACTCATGAATTTTTTTGTTTACCACTGTATTGTGCTATGTGTAGAAAGATGCACAATGTGCATGTTGGAATGCACAGCACACAAGGGTTTGACCACGCAGTGCGAAGCGCAGAACGTGGAAGGATAAAAGTGCATTTGTCATGCCGTAGCACAGCACACAAGTCAGGATGTGCAGTGCGCACACTAAAACATGTGGCCCACACAGAGTTGACTGCGTGGTGCGAAGCGTGGAGTGCACCAGAATAAAAGTGCATTTGTGACATCATATGAAATCACACAGTTGGTTCTGGAAATCGTGCGTGACAAGTCCTCTATATTGCGCAATTCGCTCTGGAAATTGCGCGTGGTGGTCCTTCATATCATGGAGTTTTTTGGTGTTTACCACACCATACGACCAAGTTAACTCAAAGCTCACACGCTGGTTGATCACATACCCCTCCAAGCTCTTGCGTATGGTTCTGTTGACTGAGGTTAGACTTGTTCAAGTCGAGATCCTTGTTGTGTTGCCAGAGCATGCTTGAAGCTTCTGGCATCATTGTCTCACATCCTGACGGTGTTCCTTCTAGTGTCATTATCACCTGGTACTATGTAAGTACCAGTAAGCAACATGTAACACACTGACATGCGAACGGATAGATCGCCATCAGCAGTTCAGTGATCAGTGCTGCAAAGGCAATGTGCTAGCATAACTCCCCCCAGGACATTACATCCTGTGAACTACAATTCAATAGTTCATCCAGGCGAATGGTGTAATCCTTCCTTCCGCCAGGGATACACTGGTTGAATCCTACATAAGTCTTCAACGACCGGATGGGTCCACTTGTCCTATTGGCAGCCTGATAGTGCTGATCTCTGCTGTAACGCCAATGAACATGAGGTATGTGCAGCATTCATTGACTGGCATGGGAATCCAAACCTCTCATTCTAGGAAAACTGACCGTGGGTCGATCTACTCGCCTTCTCATGTGGGATGACACATCTGCTTACATGTGTAGACACGTGTTGGTGGCCTCCGCACCACGTTGAAAACTATATGTTACCTTCTGCCTATCCAGGTAAACCTTTGTGGTCCTGCCAGTGGATGACAGCATTCATTATGGTACCCCCACTGTGACTTTTGTCCAGAGAATCATGCATAGAATGCACAATCCCCCTCACATTCTGATTGTTCATCTAATTGCAGTGTGATGGGAGAATTGACCTTGCAGGATCACTGGGTGTCCTGCATCACAGCCTTCAATGCTTGTGAGTCAGATGTGGTGTGTCACATGAGGATGTCCCGACGACTCTTTCATGCAGATTCAGCGCTGGCCCTCCTGGTGTGGGATTGGCTCATCTGTCTTGATGAGGAGATCACATGGATATGGCTGTGCATGTATTCCTGAACCACATTCTTTCCATCCAACTGCTCACCATCGTGTGGTTTCGGTGCTCTAGTCAGCCCCACTTGGCAATGTACAAATGAGTTTATCTCTTCTGTTGCTATGCTGCCTTTGGTTGTCAGCTGTATGTGTGAATATTACTGAAATTTGCTTTGAATGCTGATGAGCTCATGGGAAACAGATTCAATGTCATGTTTGTTCAACAAATGGAGCAGTATGTCCTGTTCAAACCGTTGTCATGTCAATCGTGGTTCACCTATCAGGGGGTCATCATGGAGATATTCCTAGCAATCATCCAGGGGTTGCTCATGATCAGAGGTATTATCCTGTCTGTCTCCTGTGATCCAGCACATGATCCACTCCCAGTTTATGCTCTATGGGGTCGCAGTAAATGGATACTTACCCTTCTCGCTCTTTCCTCAATTATCGAGATTTCTAGCTCCATCGTCGGCACCATTCTCGCCACGGAAAGCACAGACTTTAACCAGCTGTGTCTCTTTGAGAAACCCCCATTTCCCTTCGTTGTTTTTGGGTAACCCGTATTCATTCATAGAGACTTGACCTTATCATGCCCACAGCATTGCCATGCTGATCACGCAACTTCTCATCATCTTCCTCATGATTTACAAACACTGTCTGTTAAGCAGTCCACATTGCCCAGCCCTAGCTGCATTTGTGACAAGGGAGGGTAGCGTCATGTTGTTTGCCGTATCTGGTGCATTTTCTGACCCCTCATGGTCTCATACTCTCACTTAAATTGACACTGTGACCCATATTTCGTTTTTGACAGTATTGGTCACTATGGAGATCATGTACCTTTTGCTTGACACAAAATATGGTGACATCATGTTCTAGTATGTCTGCATCTCGTTTTTATCTGTACTTCATGCCTTTACACTTGGGATCGCGTCATGCTAGCTGGATTGTATCGATTGTCTTGACGTGCATGAGTGTGATTCCTCTCTGCACCAATGACACCCCAGCTGAACATGGCAGACATCTAACAGGGCTGTAGACTCATTCTCACTGTGCATCAATTCTCCTCTCTGAATGATGACAAATTGCCTGCTGACGAGGTATACTTCACGTCGGTTTGCATCGTTGAGCAGGAGCTGGAAGCATCGGAGGCTGGCAGTGGGGCAATAACGCAAATGACATGAGCAGTGCGCGTGCTCGAGGTGGTGCGTCAGCTCTAGCACATCAACGCGTCCTAGCCAAACAATGCTTGCTCAGCCATGAAAACTGTGCCAACGTGTGGGGAGCTGATCCTGCCCAGACAGGGGGATAGGTACCAAAAAGGATCAAGGGAACAGGCGGTGGAACATTGACTCAGATATCGGCTGGCTGTTTGCTTCGTGTTTTTCCCATTGAAAATTCAGTTGAGGCGCGATAAGCGCCCCATCACGGGTACTTCAGGGGTTTGCACAGTGTCATTGAATTCAGATACATGCCAGACTTGCAGGGTCCTGTGGGCTGTAAGACCAGGCATCCAGTGGACGGGTGGGCCTGGATGAAAAACCCCATGGTCACACTTGGACGTGTCCCTTTTCTGCCTGTGGAATCCAATCAGACTTTGAAATTTTGATGTGCACTGCTGAGTCACTTTGGCAACTCTGTTGCTTTCATACATGTACTCCTTGCGGGAACAACCTGATCGAGTGATCAATGCCTGCCAGTTCAGCATGTGTGCTTAGCACCAGAAAGCACCATTGGGTGGCTTGACACGCCACGACAGTGCCTTAGTTTTGTTAAGATGGATGGTCAAGTTGTGTGCAGCCCTCGACAGGCAGTGGTAGATTCCAAAACCAAGAATGAGACTATATTCATGTAGCAAAGTATGTAGTAAAGGGACGGAACATGATGCTGCCTCTAGGATTGATCGAAAACGGTGCGCTTTGTTCTTTTGACTGAACGGATATCTTGGGTAGATGACAGGAATGAGTATTCATTGAGGCGGGCAGTAAACAAGCTTACCACCGGCCTCCCTATTTCCTTGTGGGCATTTCTTGCTGTTCTTGCAATTAAATGAACAGTCAGGATCAGGTATAGCTGACACAATTGCTTTACGGGTGTGTCTCTTGCCACTAAGCGGCGACGGGGCAGAAGAAGGGGTGCCAGTGGAGCTGGATGCGACTGAGTTGGCATCTGAAATGCTGGGTGTGGAAGGCCACTTATTCATGGTTCATTCCTTTGTGGTGTGATCCTTATTGACCTGTCCTTGCTCCCCGGGATCTTTTGCAGGGTCCGCCACCAAGTTTGCTGATGGATTGTCCGTTACCTGAGTATCTGGGTGTGCAATCAATCATAGCTCAGCCTCAATGGAAAAGGAGCACCTCCTGCTTGACTCTCGGGTTGAGTAATCTCTACGTCATCCATGTTCGACTCTACTACTAGCACTTCGGAGGTATTCAACTCCTCTAAACGCCGACTTGGTCGCGGTGGCACTAAAGCCTTCTGTTCAGAACATTTGCTCTTGGGAATGACTATCGTCTCCTGACAACCACGGAATGTGATCTGGAGGCGATTCGCTTCACCAGTATTGTTTTCATCCTCCCAGGCGTTTTTGCTATGGAAGTTGGACTTGAGAGCCTGTAAGCATACAACATGCATGAAAAACTCCTCAAAAAGCAAAAGGGGAAGGATACATATGCGTGCTAGCTGCACAAGTGCCTTGTGTACTCGTTCATTCATGGGTGGAGATTTCGATTCACTGTTATTAGAAGGATCTTCCCAAGATAACGGGCATCTTTCAACAGTCTCGACTAGGTTTTGCAACATCTTAGCATCATGGTCCTTCTCTACCACCTTTCGCAACTCAGCATGTTTAGCACTAACGGAAAAATCGCTTGGTGATAGGGTATTGTCATCATCAGAGAGATAGATTTGATCAGGGGGGGGGAATGGCTTTGATGTACCGAACACTGAATGTTTGACCTCCTTTGTCAGGGCTCCAATAATCATGAATCTGATAGCAATAGCCCCAGGGTTGGAGTGAAGGAGAGATAACTGATATTCTTCCATAATTCTGTGTTCAAGGACTGCGACACCAGCAATATGTTGAAATTCATGACGCCTCGAGTTCACAAGTATCAATTTCCATTCCCAGGTGGTGCGACAGACAAAGGAAACACCTTGAATACCATCAGATTTCCAACCTGAATGACAGACAACGAGAATACCTTGGATATCACGGTTTGATCTGCTAGTGAGTGGCACGGGGTCCTTCATCCTGACAGCAGCTTGCATCGCTTTGACAAGCTTATTAACATGAAGTTGAATCTCATCCACAGCCTTTTGAGCAGCAGCATCTTCATCACTTATCTTCCCTGGCTTTTTTCTGCATCGTAACATCCGATTGGGGGTAGCCGCATTATCCTTGTTCACATCGCTTCTACCCTCAGCAACAGAGCTGCCATTATTAGACTTTTCGGGGAAGAGAATTGCAAGATTCTTGGTAGAGACAACTCTTGGAGTGTGAGATATCCGACGCATCATGATTTCTAGATCAAGACAAGCCCCATAGGCATGGAGAACAGTACCCAAGAACTAAGGTGGTGTTATCAACATGACGAATTCCTGCAAAATATATGGTGCATACCAAGTATGGCACAACATTCAAGGCAGAAGTCTTGAGACGTTCAAACTGCACTGTCACGTTAATGGCTGCCTGGGTATATGAAGGAGCATTGGCAGCCTTGCTGAGGTGAATCATATAGTCAACTAGTGGTTCAAACCATCTAGATATCTTTATATTGGATAAGTAACGGCTTTAGATGCGACACGACATCCTACCTCTTTAAGTGCTTCTGGAATCTGCTCCAGGTGACGAGCTAACGCACAGAGCAGGCCCTGGGTAAGAACTGGAAGACCATAAAGTGAATTGAGGTGGTTGCAAGATATGAATTTGAATTTTGCTGCAAAGCTATCCAAGAGCAGATGAAGGGAAGAGGGAACCTCTCCTCGAGTCTCTGCTTTACTCACGTACTCCACAATGGATGTACAAGCAGATAAGATGTATTGCCCGTATGGGTCCATGTAGTCTTCGTCATCTCTGCATCCAAATCCATCCAGCCCTGGTTTCTTCATTTGATCAGCCCATGCAGCATCAATGATATCCATGATACTCTAAGAAAACTTGAGTGGTGGCAGATTCATAATTATACCCACTTACTGTTTCCTGAAGGAATGATCAAAATGTCTTTGCATCAATGCCATTCGAGGTGTTCTTGAGCTTGGTGTACATCAGCTTGAATTGATCATCCACATTCTTTTTCTGCCTTTCTTCTAGTAGATGATCAACTGTATCCATGGCTAGGACCTCGTCACTGCAGCACAAGTCTAGCTTGTTAGCCATCACCACAATTGCTGTGCACATGAGCTAGAGTAGCATATTTAGCAGGCACAATATTCTTGAATGAAGACCTACCCCCCCATGAATCCCACAAAGGTGTTGACTGAGCCATCACACATTCATCTCCACCATCTCCATGAAATGTGCACCATGGTTGACTAGTCATTTGATAGAAGAGAAAATGGGGGTAGAGTTCAAGAGAGGAATAAGTCTGTTTGCCTTCTTTCATACTCCTGACAACTGAAGCTGTTGAAGCCTTTCATCACATTGCGCTTGATCCAATGTCACCATGTACTGGATTTCCATTACCACCTTTTCCTCCTCTGTTTCCATATAGACGTGCTTTGTCTCATTTTTACTGAGGTATTGGGCCAAGGCTATCCCATCCTTCAATATTAAAGCTGTCGAATTTGTGAGCCAATGGTCACAAGTACCAAGACGGATGGTCCTTACCCTCATCATAGATTGCTACCATCCATTGACCCCCATACTGTTGGATCCCACCCAACTTTTGCAATTCTTTGGCAAGCTCAACATTGTAACAATGTTCATCTCGTGAAGAGAGCTCGTCATCCAGAATTTTGGCAATTTTGGCATGCTCCACACAAACTTTCTCAAGCTGGCTGTTAACCTCTTGGATGTACTTTCCAAGTGCATCGACTCGATGTCTTCCACCAGCACACTTGAGCATGGCATCCACAGGTCTTGTGGAAAGAAATTTGAGTTTGGAAAAATCACTGGGATCCTGAATGAGAGAAGATGTGTTGACAGCATTCTTGTGCAAGACGATGGGGATGACAGTGTTGAAATTGAAGCGTTCAAGGCCATCACTATGAAAGGACTTGAGGAGGCGACCAACTTGTCTGGGGTTCAGGGGTCTCAAATTCCAGTTCCCAAATTCTAGTCGCTGTTTGTTTTGCAAGAGGTCCAAAATTGCATAGCCTAGAAGGGCAGTCCTCAGCTTGGCTTGGAGCTGCCATTGTTCTTGAACCTTTGGGTCAAGTGCTTGAAAAACTTGGATTTCCCTAGCATCAAGATGAAAGCTGGCTGGGGCTGGGGCTTTTGAAGGCTAGGAGAAGGGTAAGTTAGTCATCTTTTGAATTGAGATAAGGCACATACTCAGTCAGCTGGAGGTATTGCAGGAAAGTTACCAGTGGTGGCCATTATATGAGACTCTGCTGGTCGATTTGAAGAGATGGACGAGGTGGTTTGAATTATGTAATACACCATCCAGGAGTTGCCACACTGGCAGGTGACCTCACCCCGATTCCTTTGATTGGGATGTTACTGTGAAATACTCAGTAGTCACTGGATATATTGAGCTAAGTACAGTACGTAGCACTCTTGGTACAGCCCACGGTCAGCTTCGATTGCCTGTGGTGTGTCTATCCTCAGGTATCATACATGCCTGCAGATTGGTCCTGCACCCCCTATAATCCTCTGTAGATTTTGTACATTGTGTCTGATCCATTTGATACTGCCTTGGCACGGTCACTGGACTGGGTAAGTCCATCTTACTCTTCCGACTCTTCTAGGTCTCCACTTATGCTTGCCACGTCAGCGTGGCTCGTTAGCACGCTTGGCAGATCGTCTGGCATGCCTCTGGAGTGGTGCAGAGGGCTCAGGTATGTCCTTTGTCACATTCCTGTAGTGCTTGTGCTGACCTGGACCCTCTTCAGCTAGGGTCTTCATTCTGACTCGTTCTGAGTCGCGGTGTGTGCCGTTCGCTGCATCATCCGTCCTGCACCCATTCCCATCGTCATCTGCTTTGCTATGGTGGCTCCAATCAACCTCGACTTCATTCACTGCCTCTTGCAAATGCCCCTGGGGTCCCAACCCTTCCTTTTGACTTCGCTCATGCGGCGTGTTGTTCCGCAGGCTCCCATCGTCCTCTGGGCATGGTGTGACATCCTCAGTGTCGTCTGGTGCGATTTTTCGGCTGTTCAGATCATATGGTGTTCCTGGAGCTTCTTCAGGTGAGCTCCCTGGCCTGCTCAGCTCTGCATGTTTGCATGCCCATTCTGACCCATTCCATAGCTTTTTTGGCCTGGTCCTAGGTATAAACACTAAGATATGCCAATGGTCAGCTGTTGGTAGTCATATGTACTTGTCAAGTACCAAGCTAAAGACGTCTCACCTCAGTTGCAACCACACAAACTGAGGGAAGAAAAGAAAGGTGTGAGGAAAATTTCTAGCAGCATCAACTTCATCAGGTGTAAGAGTAAACATAGCATAACAAGATGTCAGGAAAGGTATTGAGCTGGAAGAAAGCGTTCGTGCAAGGGGGAGTAAACGTCTGACTTAATTAGGTTATCTCCAATACTAGGGTCCTCGGCATGGGTAGATGCTCCCAGCACCCCTGCATTGTCGCTGGTGGGTGTATCATGGTGGTCCATATATCCTCTCTGCTCCCCCCCAACCATGGCGTCTGGGTGGTGATGTGCTGTGTTCCAGCCCCAGCTTGGTCACGTGGTGCATGGGAGCTGCAAAGTATCATGATGAATGACGGCATGGACCTCATGTCCTTATTCAATATCCGATCTCCACCACTCACCTCCAACAACAACAATGACAATGTGCTGATGCCACTACCCCATGTCGCACAGTGACAGGCGCACCACCATCATCTTGAGTGCACAGCTCATGGTGATGATGGCACAACACCTGCAGCCAATGCCACCCCAAATCGCACACCAACCTGTGCACAGGCATTATCTCAGGGATGACACTGTTGTCACCTTGCTCTCGCCCTTACCTCGCCATTGCCACCTTCCAAGTTGTAAAAGTTATGATCTTGGGTTGCACACAACTATCAGAGACTCAGTCATGTGTGCAACAACAGACTGATTGTATTCACCTATCAGAGACCAGAGACTATGTACGAGTAAGTAAGAATAGGTAAATGAATATAAAAGTATTCACTCACCTCAGTCACGTGTGCAACAATGGACTGAGGTGCTTGAGACTGAATCAGTGCATCTGATATATGAGTAATGCTGTAACCTATGAATGGGGCTGTAATGGAGTTTGTAGGGTTCCAGAACTAAAAGGCAGAGGTATAAAGAACAGAATACATATGTGAGATAATGGAATGGAGACTATATGATGTGGTGGAAGGCTAGGGGTGCATTACATGCACCACGCATGCACTGGCCCAGTCACACTCATGGCTGTGGATGTGCTTGCCAATTTCAACATTTCTGGCATGCTATTCAAAACATTTCCCACACTTGTTCCAGTTCAATGGGCTGTTTTTCCCAAGGTGAATAATCTTGAAGTAACAAGATATCTTGAGTCTGAGTCCAAGTTTGTGAGTTGATATGGGTTACAGAGTGTGGATAGGGCTCTGAAAGGTATGAAATACTCATTATTTAGTGGATGATAGGTAAACTAGGTAGGTTCTGATGTATTAACTGCTTATTTAAGCAACCAACTAGCAAACAATGGTAACGTGACACAAACCAACAGAGAAAAGAGACGTGAGAGCAACATTCTACAATTATCCACCAAGAGGAAAATTGGGACAGAGACTGGATTTGAACCAGGATAGGATGGAGAACCAACAGTGAGCAGCCATTTATTTTCAAGGGAAAAGATGAAGATGACACTGAAAATAGGGAAATTCATCCCTATGAGGTTGGAGACATACCAGAGGATCTTCAAGCGGAGGATGGGCATGCACAAGAGGATGTTCAAGAGGTAATTGCATTAGACCGCACAGATAGACTTGCATTCCTGGAGGCTTTCCAACTCGAACTGGTTGAGACAGTGTGTCTTGCTGTACTAGAGGAGGAGTTTTGAAGGGGTCAGAAAAGGCGAGCAATGCGATGGCTGCAATGACGGACAAAAGTTCAAGTTGACCTGGAATACCTGCACTCAAAGGAGGATCCAAGCATTGCATGGGGAGCGACCAAACATTATCTGGACTATTATTTGCTGGTCTCTGCATGCAAAGGACTTCATTTGATCTTACCAACAAGCCGCATTGATCCAGGATACTCGTTTACACTAAATATTTGCCAACCACAAAAGGAGTGGAAGGCATGCTATGCAGACCTTGGATTTGATGCGAATGAACGTATGTTATTCTTAGGGAGGTATAATCAGGAAGAAGTATGGCTGGCAATGGTACCACACAGCTTTACCCAGGATGGTTTACCAGATGAAGAAGAGATGGAGGTGGAGGGGTCTAATAATGAACAGATCCAGCGGCCATGTACATGCATGTGCGAG
>JBBPKF010000504.1:0-11692 GCA_038089175.1 Binderoboletus segoi | reverse complement strand
GGTTTTTGCAACTTCTACAGGAAATTCATCCCCAGTTATGCAGATCTAGCTTGCCCTCTCAATGATTTAACAAAGAAAGACCTTCCCTGGAAATGGGAAGACCCACAACAACAAGTGTTTGACACCTTAAAACAAATCTTTATCAGCCAACCGGTGCTACACATGCTGGACTCCATGAAACCTTTTGCTATAATGACCAACACCTCCCTTGTAGCCTCCGGAGGTGTGTTACTACAAAAAGATGGCAATGGAGAGTACCACCCGTGTGCCTACCACTCTCAAACCTTCATCAATGCTGAACACAACTATGATATATATGATTGTGAGCTGCTTGCAGTCCTGCATGCACTAGACACTTGGAAACACTACCTGCATGGAGCAGGTCTCCCTGTAACAGTCTTCACAGATCATAAAAACCTCACATACTTTCGATCCCCCCACAAGCTTTCATGCAGACAAGCATGATGGATGTTGTTCCTACAAGACTTTGACCTGCAGTTCATCAGTGTGCCAGCCACCCAAGTAGCCCTGGCGGACACTCTATCATGATACCCATATCCAGCAACATACAAAGATGATAACATTGACGTTACCCTTCTCCCAGATATGCTCTTTGTACATACCTTGGACATGGCAATTGCAGACAAAATAGCCAAGTCATCGTCATCTGACCCATTCATACTGTCTATGCTACAGGTGCTCCAAGAAAAAGTGTCCCCCATTTCCCACTTCCCTGTATTGGACTGGCACTTTGATGAAGGCCAACTATACTTCCAAAACTGGCTCTACATCCCTGAACAATTCCACAACAATATTCTCCGACACTGCCACTGCACCTTCACTGCTGGACATGGTGGAGTACTATGCACACAAACCAGGGTCATGCGTGACTACTGGTGGCCAGGACTAGCGATGTTCATATGAAAATTCATTGCAGAATGCCCCCAATGCCAGGCAAATAAAGTAAACACCCACCTGACCACCCCTCCTTATGCCCCCATCCTGTCTTCTGCTACACGACCCTTCCAGCAGATCTCAGTAGATCTTATCATGGATCTTCCCAAAGTAGATGGCCTAGATTCTGTCATGGTCATGGTCAACCATGGCCTTTTGAAAGGGGTAATTCTCTGCCCTTGTTCCAAAATGGTTGATGCTGTGAGTATAGCTGAACTCTTTTTTAAACATGTATTCACCAGATTCAGACTCCATGACAAGGTCATATCAGATCGGGGCCCTCAATTCACCTCTGCTTTCACAAGGGAACTCACAAGACTCCTTGACTACATACTTTTCCTTTTCACAGCATATCATCCACAAACAGATGGACAGACCAAACACATGAATCAGGAACTGGAAACATATCTCCAAATGTTCTGTGCCACACAACTGATCAAATGGGTCAAGATGCTGCCATATGCAGAATTCTGTCATAACTCCTCCACCCACACCTCCATGAAACAAACCCTGTTCTTCACAATCTTAGGATATGAACCACACACACACCCTGTTACAATTTTCCCTCTTTTTTCTTCTTTCTACCTTCACATATCGCCTGTTACTATTACACTTCACAGACTCTGGGCTACAGCCCATACTACAGATAACCAGCAGTACATTGCTTTTGTTCTTAACCTTACGCTTACTCCTTCTTTTGTACATCTACCAATTTGGTCACTTCCCCAAATGACTCAGGTTTAGCTGCTTTCTGGATACCGGTTCCTCTTACCTTCTTCCATGTTCCAAATCTCAGTAATCTGCAGCATGTTAGTCATATCTTTTATCTCATCTTCCAACTTCTCTGATGTTCTCTTATGTTCTATGCCAACCCTTAACCATCTCTCTATCTCTGTATATAAGTCGCTACTGCGCATCATAGTCTCCATTCTGTTCTTTCTGTATCATCCTGCAAACAGAGCAGTCTCTTTCTTAGGCTTCGTCACCCTAAGTTAGTTATCTCGACCTTGTGGTGCTAGCCATCTCTAGCAGCTGTGTCCTCGAGTGTTGCCTAGCTGTGACACTGAACCTTTGATTGATCAAACAGTATCAAGTCCATCAAGGTCGCCGAGCCCATAGAAGCATAATTCCTATGCACGCTCGTTCACTCTGGAATAGGGTGCTCTCTTACCTTGAGCATTGTCCAGCCGTCAGCTGAGGAACCCAAGAAGGGTTGAAGTCATTACCCAAGTCTTTGCTTGCAGCGTAACACACCCCTCCCTGGATAAAACATTCCTCTTCGAACTCTGAAATTGATTGGAAATTCTGGAAGAAGCCAGAACAGAAGCCCTTGCTGCACATGAAAAGGCAGCCCTGACAATGAAAAATCAAATCAAATCCTGAATCCTGACATGGAAAGTCAGCAATAAGGTCTGGCTGAAAGCATGGAACTTATGCTTCCCCAGAAGAATCCCAAAGCTATCACAAAGGAGGTATGGCCCCTTTACCATTGAATGGGTAATAACCCCATGGGTGTATTACCTCAAACTCCCCATGACATGGAAGATCCACCCAGTCTTCCATGCATCCCTCTTATCCCCATTTTGAAGCATGGAAGAATTTGGAACCCTGTTCATTAAACCACCCCCAGAAGAAGTAGACAGGAAAGAACAGTATGAAATAGAAGCAATCATGAGTCACCACAGCACAAAAGGAAGATGTCACTATCTGGTCAGGTGGAAAGGATACTCTTCTGCCGAAGATACATGGGAACCCAAAGACAATTTCAGTGGAGCTTCAATTGCCCTGAGAACATATAAGAGGAAACACAACCTGTGAAGGCCCAACATGCCCTTTCTCATCTTCAGGCCATCCCACGATCGAGTTCCCTGCAACTTCTGGTCAGACATTGTCACTGAATATCAAAAAGAACAAAACATGACACACTCATCTTCCCCCACCTCTTCCCACTTGTTCACTCATGAACTGGCACAGCACATTCGTGAAAGGTCCCTTATGCTGTCTTCTGAAGAAAACCTGCCCTTGGCATTTGCACAAGTTTCCCCCACAACTCATGACTCCATCATCCTGCCCAACTTCATTCCTCTGTGAATCAATAGACTCCTGCTCCCATACCAACACCATTTCTTCATAGCATGTCTCGAGGACCCCAGCCTTACATTCCTCATTGAACATGATATTCACTTTCTACATTTTGCCATCCTACCAGGGCTGGTCCAAACATATCATAGACTTGCCCTTTGTAGAACATCCTTTTCTAGCATCTCTCCCTTGTTCACCTTGGCAGCCTGTATCAGCTTGACCAATCAAGCCCTAATAGAAGCCAACCAGTCACTACTGAACACCTTCCATAATGCTGGACTAGCTGATATCATCAATGGTCTAGTGCCAATCATGTTCCAGGATCTCCTTATTGACATCCTCCCACATCTTCTGGAGGACAACTATAAAGAATATTTTGAAGAAATCCCCTTTCACCTGGAACCTCCTTCTTTCATGCCCCTCATTCATCACATCTCAGACTCCCCCACTATCTTTCATGCTGAACATGAAGAGGACCATAGAGTTAATGAATGGGTCCTACTCTACATTGTCAAGGGAGAACCACCCCCTACCACCTTACAAGTTCAAGTCCTGAAAAAGACTCTTCCGAAAACAACTCCGAAGACGATGCAACTAACCCCCATTTCCTCCCATGTTCACTTTGTAATGACCCAGGGCACCCACGTAGGGCTTGTCTGAAATCTCAATGCCCATTCTGTCTCCGATGGAACCTATTCAGTCATAAGTGACATCTTGGCCACTGGGTGCATAGAGGCAACTACTGCTTGTATGGACACTGTGGAATGGAAGGACACATTGTAGCAGACTGCCCATTCACAGAATGAACAGGGTTGGTCACAACACCCTGTAGCTGACAGATTGTTTGGAATGTAGCACGTTCCATCTAAACAAGGGGGTAATGTTACAATTTTCCCTTTCCTATCTTCTATTTGTCGGTCTATGTCATTACCTTGTATTATCTTTCACAGACAGTTGGCTCCAACACACACTATGCAGAGCTCCTTGTATGTTTATACTCTTTTTCACCCTTCATCTACTACTTCTTCTATACATTCTTGAATATGGACACTATCCCTTTTACTGAGTCTGCATGGGCACAGTCTTGCATAAGATCATGCCATCTTATGACAAGTTCTTTACCATTCTATCACATTCTAGGTTGCGTCATCTGCAGCAGTTTCTATCTTGTTCCTTCACATTCTATGCTGGCCCTTGAGTGCTCTCTCTCTCTGTATATAAGTTGCTACTGCACACTGTGTTCTGTATCTTGTTCTTTCTATATTCCCCTGCAATCAGAGCAAGTATCTTTCTTAGGCCTTGTCACCCTAAGTTAGCTATCCAGACCTAGTGATAGTGCACCGTCTTGCACCGCTGTGTCCTCGAAGTGTTGCCTTGCCGCAACACTGTTACTTTGTTCCTACTGCGGGTATTGTCAAGCCCCACATAGTGTCAGACTTGAAGGGTGCTCTCTCACCTTGTACGTCATCCAGCCACAGCTGTAGGAAGTCTAGCTGTTTGCTAGAAGGACTCACAAGTCTCTTGCTTGCAGTGTAATACTTATCCACACTGGCATCATATTCTATCTTGTTCCTTTACCTTCTATGCTGGCCCTCAGGTACTCCATGATGCCACCTTCTATTTCTGCTCTTCTTATCTGCACTGGCATCATATTCTATCTTCTTCCTTTACCTTCTATACTGGCCCTCAACTGCTTCCTCATTAGATATATAAGTCACTACAGTACACCATGTTCTCTATCTTGTTCTTTCTGTGTTCCCCTGCAATCAGAGCAAGTATCTTTCTTAGGCCTTGTCACCCTAAGTTAGCTATCCAGACCTAGTGGTAGTATGCCATCTTGCACTGCTGTGTCGTCAAGAGTTGCCTTGCCACAACTCCCTGTTGTTGTCCAACCAAACAGTATCAAGTCCGTCAAGGTTGTCAAGGTTGTAGATGTGTGATTTCCACATAGTTCATTCACAGTGGAATAGGGTGCTCTCTCACCTTGTGCATCATCCAGCTGAAGCTGAAGAGGTCTGGGTACCTTGAAAGAATAGCAAGTCTCTACTTGCAGCGTAACAAAAGAACAAGATCTTTTGCTCTCAGGTGTCATCCTGCTGAGCATATCTCACAATCATTGCTGATAAACCCTCTCATTGACCTCCTGCTCCAAGATCTGCTCATGACCCCTGGGCAGCTCCCCTCCCCTCCCCCACACTGATGAAGTCCAGCACATACACAGGACAACTAGTATCAGCATTTACAGAAAAGCCAGTCCCAGCCATGTTGTCACACATCCTGGAAAGCTTGTGGGTACTGTCCCCAGAGCAAATGAAACATTTATTAGGACTAAGAAAGTTGTACTCTGCCCGCTCCCCCTCACACAAACCAGAAGAACCCACTCCCTCTCTGTCTCCTTCTCCCCCACCTTCTCCAATCACCATCACCCCTCTCCAGTCTCCCCCACCATCCATGGCAGAATTGAAAGCAGTGCTACTGGATTGTTTCTCAGGCAAGTCCAAAGATGCACAACAATGGATGAAGACCATGAAGGCCTATTTCACAGTGAATGTGGCTCTGTATGCCACTGATGCAATGAAACTATGCACAACATTGAACAGAATGTCAGAAGGATGCAGAGGCTCCTTTGCTGACCATTGATATGACAGGATCAATGATGCCACTGTAGTGGCTGCCAACAAAACCTTCGACAAGATGGTCGAAGATTTCAATGCCACCTTCTTCCTGGTGGATCAAGTATTGAATGCTAGGTTCAAGCTGAAACTTCTCCAGCAATGAAGAAAGAAAAATGAAGACAACTGCTGGGAGGATGGATTCCTTGAATACATTACCAATGCACAAATGCTCATTAACAAGGCAAAAATCATCGATGAAGAAGAAAAATGTTATAAATTCCTCACGGGCTTGGATAAAGAGATCCAAGACCCAATTATTGTAAATGGAGCCCCAGCCATGCTGAAAGTGTTGGTCAAGAAGGCATCTGAAATGCACACTAACCTGACACATGCTAGAAACATTGGGTGAAATATCTATTACTCCTCCTCCTCATCCTTCTCCTCTTGTGGAAGAGACCTGAATGCTATGGACATAGACTTTATCAAGCTTCATCCAGATGAACGAGCAAAACTTGTTAGAGAAAAGAAATGCTTTATCTGCAAGAAAACTGGCTGCTGGTCTGCAAACCACAGTAAGGGAAAGAACCCCACAACATACCGAAGGCCAGTCACTGTCAAGAATGTAGAAAATATCCTGGTGGAACCCACAAAGCCACCACTGTACCAACCCCACCCACAGTGCACAACTTCCATTGATGATTATGTCCAAATCCTCTGACTTAAAGGAAGTTTGGAGGAAGAAATTTTGAAAGTCCTACATACATGCTTCAAAGAAAAGATGCTGGAACAAGAAGCCCCAGAAGGGCAGGCTGAAGAAGAGCTGGTGGCTCAGGATTTTTGAAATGGGAGCATTCTAAGTCAATGCAATGACTCCCCACTGTAAAACTATCCCCCATGTATGTAACAAGTACCAAGAACAAAGCCACATGCCTCTTGATTACTCTGCATGGGAATGAAAACAAAGTCAACATGAAAGTGCTCCTAGACAGCAGAGCAATGGGATCATTTGTCTCATGGGACTTCCTCTGACAAAGAAAACTCGGGTTCAGGAAACTAAGGACCAACATCATAGTTCAGAATGCTGATGGCTCAGAAAACAGTGCTGGCACTATCAAATTCATGTTCCAGATGACACTAATGATTCAAGGACCCACCCTGTACACTCATGTCCAAGACTTCTATGTAACTGATCTTGGAAAAGAAGACATCATCCTCAGGCACCCATGGCTTACCAAGCATAACCTGATGATAAACTGGAGGACAGGAAACCTCCTGATCAAAGAAAACTTCCCTGTAGAGAAACCTGTGGTTGAAGAATGTCATCAACTCACCATGTTTATCAACAAGGTCACATTGTCAATGGAAATTGTGCAGAACACACAGAAAACAGAAGTAACCCTTTCTGAAGCTTACAAAGAATACCAAGACATCTTTGATGAACTCCCGAAAGGTGAACTTCCCCCAAACTGCAGAAGGTTCAACTTCCCCATCATTGTGCACAACAAATTCATACTGAAAGTTGCAAAAGTCTATCCCCTTAACATTGAAGAACAAAAGGTGTGTAAGGATTTCATCAAGGAAAACATGGAAGATGGAAAAATCATTCCCTTGTCTTTGCCCCAGGCATCTCCCTTCTTTTTCATAGGAAAGAAGGACAGAAAACTTCATCTGTGCCAGGACTACAGGTATCTCAACTCACACACAGTTAAAAATGCATACCCCTATCATCTCTGAACTGTTCGACAAGTTCAAGAATGCCAAATTCTTCATCAAATTCAATATTTGCTGGGGATATAACAATGTCCTCATTGAAGAAGATAGTCGATGGAAAGCAGCATTCATCATGACAGAAGGTTTATTCGAGCCACAGGTCATGTTTTTTGATTTCTCCAATGCCCCACCACACTTCCAGAGTATGATAAATCACATATTCCATGACATGATTGCAGAAGGATGGCTTGGAATCTACATGGATGACCTCAGTTTTGCATCCCCAGACCTGAACACCCATCAAATACATATGTGCAGAGTTCTTGACAGGTTTTGTCAAGAAAAGCTCTACCTCAAGCTGTCAAAATGTACCTTTGATGCTCCAGAAATGGAATACCTTGGCATGGTAATAAAAGAAGGACACATCTGCCTTGACCCTCACAAGGTCAAAGCCATCAAGGATTGGAAACTGCCCACCACAGTCAAAGGAGTACAGTCATTTTTAGATTTTTGCAATTTTTACAGAAAATTTGTACCGAACTACACAGACCTGGCCTGCCCCCTCAATGATTTGATGAAGAAAGACCTCCCCTGGAAGTGGGAGGACCTGCAGCAAACAGTGTTCAATGCCTTAAAGAAGATATTCATCAATCAATCAGTGCTGCAAATGCTGGACTCTACAAAACCTTTTGCAATCATGACAGACACCTCCCTAGTTGCATCTGGAGGTGTACTCCTACAAAAAGACAGCAACAGAGAATATCATCTGTGTGCCTACCACTCCCAAACATTCATCAATGCTAAATGAAACTATGACATATATGATCATGAGCTGCCAGCAGTACTACATGCACTCAACACCTAAAAACACTACCTGTGAGGAGCAGGCCACCCAGTCACAGTCTTCAACAGACCACAAGAACCTCATGTAACAAACACAGTTTTATTAACTTAACTCAACCAGAAAACACCCTAGCGGCACACACATCAATAATGAACCTTAGACGTTTTCAAACATAAAAAGTCACATGACAGGTCATGTGACACTAAACCCAAAACAGTAACACCTTCCCATGTTAATTACCATCATGACCACACCATGATCCAACCATGATCTTATCTATCCATATATATTCCATCTTCCATTCTAATATATCTTAGATCTTGTCACACCTCATGCATCAAATCTTATGTGCTTTCATTCCATCAACATGCACTTTTAATTACCACTATGCTTCTCTTCCATTTCAAGACTATGCAACATGAGGCTATGCCTCATGGATAATTACTAAGTCACATCATACGATTTCCCTATATATATTATTCCACATCATGCCACTTTACATTTACCATATATAGACACTAGATATTAAGTAGATACAAACAGATGTAAGAGTATATAAGCCAATAGACACCAATGAGACTAGCCAGTCTAGTTCTCTTTGGTACTTTCCACTTAAAGTCCACCTTAGTGACAGCGACTCAGTTTCCCCTCCTCTCTTCATCTCTCTATAATCAATACAAAAGCCAGCAACTCAGGACAACCTCAACACCAACAAAAGTGACTTAAGTGTTGCTTCATTAGAACTAGACTACCAAGTCCTCCATCATCAACTGCATGCCTATACTAGATCCATGGCCAAAGAAAGAGTGCCAGTGCCAGAAGTAAGTCATTGCCAAAGTAGGAAGAACACTATGCCTCAATTGAGGACTGTCCCTAGTGTCACACTTCCAAGCTCTTAGCAAACTTCCCCTCCCAATTCTCCAAAACCACATTGAATACGCAGACCTTTACACAGCTGCTCACATAGTAGCACCTGAGGAGTTAGTTAACTGGAGGATAGATGTAGCAGTCCAGGGAGAAGACCCTGTCAAAAGAAGCATTAAGAGTCTCACACCATACTCTTCACCTACCCCTTCAAGAAAGTCCGCAGAGTGATCACCATCGCCTGCATTAAAGTTTTTACAGGAATTCAAATGTGACTTAGCAGAGCTAGTTGCCGAATCACAAAGGAGCGTAGGGCAGTTGTTAGCTCTCACATACAGATTAGAAGACCCCGGCCACTCAGTGGACCAGGTAGAAGAAGACGTTACCCCAACACCCGACTGCACATCACACCACCTGACCCCATCATCCAAAGGACCATTTACACAGTTGATAAGAGGATCATCTTTGTCACCAGACATTAAGGAGGAACCAGGAATAGTAGTTCCACTCATATTACCAAAGAAAGAAGAGGAAGAAGAGCCTTAGACCTTATACCTACAGGTCAACCACAGGACAAAGCAGACACATGAAGAGGAAGATCTAGTTGACCCAGAGATAAGAGCTCTCTGACCAAAAAAGCAAAAGTCATACAAATACTAGTCTTACCTCATACAATAAAAACTTCCCTTTAAAATCTCATATTTCCTACACAAACAATGGCATCCTGGGAAGAAGCTTTTGCTCACCTTAACAATGCTAATGTCTCACTTGAAGAAAGAATGGCAGTTGTAGCTCAAATGCTCAACATCGCAAAGGCAGCAAATGATAACTTGCTTGCCCAATTAAACATAGAGAAAGCAGCAAACTTAATGTTCCAACAAAGGGTCCAAGACCTAGAGGAACAAGCAGAACAATTTACACAAGTGGCACCCACAGGTCAAGGTGGCCCTACAGACTCAGCATTCTCATGAAAAATCCAAGTCTTCATAGACCCCAGAGACTATAATGGCAAGACAGCCAAATTTGAAGAATGGTGGGCCAAGATGAAAAGCTGGATGTGAATCAACCAAAGGGCAATACCCGAAGGATTGTATGATGCCATCCTAGCCATCCTCTCATGGCTTAAGGGACCCAAAGCTGGCAAGTTTGCTGAGATTAACCTACAATGAGGAAACGAGTACACATGGGACCAATTGGTCACCGACATCGAAGGGCTGTTCAGATCAGCCACCCAAGTTGACTGGGCCCAACGCCAACTGTGCAGGTTCAAACAAGGAAACTTACCAACAGAACAATTCGTAGTGTGATGGGTAGCCCTGTACAGACAGGCAAAGATTGACAATATCCACACAATTGAAATCTTGGAAATGAACATTAAGGGCAAGATTATAGCCCAAATCATCAAGGAGAGAAAACATCAAAAGGACATTGAGGATTACCTCACAGAAATCTGAAGGGTCAGCACTTCCCATGATATGATTGACTTCATTATGGGAAGAACACAGCAACAATACAGCAAAGGGAAAGACCCTAATGCCATGGACATCAGCGCAGCCGATGTGAAAGAAAAAGGAAAGGGCCCTTGTGGCCAAATGAAATGTTTCAACTGCAACAGAGACCACTGGGTAGAAAAGTGCTCAAAGCCAGTCGTCAAATGTCCTGTCTGCAAGTGGATGGGCAGCAAACATCACAATGAATGCCAAAACCAAAATGGCATGCAAAACCATGCCACAACCTCCTGGGATGAGGCTAAAAGCACTGAAAACAATAACACCGCCGGGCCTTCAGGCTCTGAAAGCAAAGGAAAGGGCAAAGATCAGTTCACTGTGATCCATGGGCTGAACTTTGAAGAAATGAGGGCGTACTTCAGAGATTACAAACACAATGCCAACTGATCAAAATGAAGAGGTTCTCACCTAAACTGGGTGGACGAGAAGCCTTGAAATCTGAAAATAGGTATAGTGGACTCAAGATATTTGATATACTTGATATGGACAATGTAATGGACATAATGTCAGGGGCAGCTCAAGAAGAGCATGGCAGGGATGAACCTGTGCTTAATTCCCCTTTGAACCCACTAACTGAAAATGAAATCCCAGCTAACTTATTACAGATCGAAGTAGTGGAGGTTGATGAATTACCACCTCCCCAAAGAAAAACTAATGATACTGACATGAGGGTCACCTTCACAAGGATGTACCTGGAACACCAGAAAGATGCTAACAATTTATTTCCAGAAAAGTTCATATGAACAATAAATCCTCAAAAAGAAATCAGAATGGAGATTCAGATCTCACCCATGTATAGAAAGAAGTTTACAAAAGTTGAAGTGCTTCTTGATTCCAGAGCTAACACCACATTCATTGATAAAAGATATGCCGAGCATCTAAAAATCCCACTAAAGAAAAGAAGCAATGAAGTTTCCATATTTAATGTTGACAGAATAGAAAACAAAAACGGAAAAATTACCCACACAGCTGACATAATTATAGATTACTGTGGACACCAAGAATGTGTCACTGCAGAAGTCACAGATCTGGGATCCAACATCATAATAATCGACTTTATGTGGCTGAAGAAACATAACCCTGATATAGATTGGATAAAGGGAACTGTCAAAATG
>JBBPKF010000503.1:0-11710 GCA_038089175.1 Binderoboletus segoi | reverse complement strand
CCCTTCCTCACGCGACTCCAGCAGGCACACCCCGCGGCCCCGACTTGATCACAGTGACCATCGCCCGCCGTAGCAGTTGGGCTCAGTCGGGCCCTCATGTTCGCGACGCGGGTGTGTGTTGCAACGCCTGCTCAACTCAATTGGCAATGGCCCCCCCCAATCAATTCGCTAGACCCTGGGCGAGCGGGTCATTGAGCTAGGGCAATCCGTCGTCTTGGTCGTGTCCCCAAGCTGGAGGGGTGGGAGACCGCTGCGGGGGTCCTCGGCGGATCCCTAGTCCAACAACCAGGTTCGTACATCCCCTCCTTTGCTACCCTCTTCATACTGATGAAGAGAAAATGTCAATCTGATCTCGTCCGTGGCCACGGCGATTTGTCATCCCGGTTCTCGCCTCGAAGGTTTTCATCGCTGCGAATTACCGAACCCGCGAGACCGTTCGCGAGATGACCATGGGGTTCCCGGGACTCCGCATCGTTCAAGTTAGAACGCAGGCGAATAGGACATTGCTTCTTGTATTCTCGAACGCTCGATAGAAAGATATCAGAATCCGTTAGGCTCCGAGTCTAGTGCGCTTGATTATCGCATTATTTGAGGTGCTGCTCACATTGCTCCACCCTGCTCGATTCGTACGTACGGTGCCAAACTGAACTCAACCTCCTTCACCCACCCTCTCCGTCTAAGTTGCACTCTCACAGCTACTCGGGACATACGGTCATGATGGACGAGGCCCTGCAGTATGGTGTGGTAAACACCAAAAAATTCCGCGATATGGAGGACCGCCGCGCGCGATTTCCAGAGTGAACTGCGCGATATGGAGGACTTGTCGCGCGCGATTTCAAGAACAAACTGCGCAATTTCGAACAATGTCACGCGACTTTCGGAGGGTTCAATGATTACGCAGTCTGAGAGTAGTCACTAAAGATATTTACTACGACCTAGTTCTCAGTACAACAGCCCCAGCATCAACACGCTGGTGTCTCCTTGACGACTTCAGTCATCTTGTTCTCCACAATCTCTCCCGCAAGTAGAGGGATGAGCACGGGCAAACCGGGGTACCAAAAGGTACCACCTGCACCCGTACTCAGCAGGTACATATCTAGAAGCGGGCATGGGTTATGGACACGGGAATAGACATTGGTACCCGGGAGCATACCCATCACAAGTATACAAGGAGCCAGGAGCAGTAAGGCAAGTTTACATTCGCCCATTGCATCCCCAAAGCCTAGTCATGGGTGTGCGAGGGGGCAAGCATAATCGTGCACGCGAAGGGGCGAGAAGATGGGGGCAAGGGTAAGGGCAAATGAGGGTACGCAAGGCAAGAGCGACGCTGCGACAGGAAGGGGCAATAGCAAGACGATTATGCTCGCCCATCACACGTCCAAAAGGCAATGGGTGTGCAAGAGGGCTAGCGTAAGCGCACAAGCGAAGGGGCGGGAGGACGGGTAGGGAGGGTGTGAGGCGAGAGTTGCATGGCAATGCGAGGGGGCAACGGCAGGGCGGCAAGGTGACAACTGCGACAAGGTGAGAACAGGCGTGCATTCGAAGGAGTGGGCCACCCTGGTCCCCATGACGGTTGCGCTGCCGTGATCGCCACGTTATTGTTAGGTAGGTACTGGTGTCGACGGGGGTCGCACAGGGCACACGGTTGGTGCCAAGGATTGACGGGAGGGTGCGGGGAGCGATGGCAGCTGTCGAGGTCGACGATGGGGCCCAGGGCACCAGGTTGGTTGTGGGGGTGCACAGCAAGAGCGAGAGTTGATGAGCGGGCAACCATGAGTGGAATCCTCACGCAGCCGAGGACTTATTCGAAGCCAAACCCGAGCCCCGGAAGGGCATAAGCCTTGCAGTGAGCAGCGGATGAGGAAAGTGACAAGTCACACTTGTGACCTGTAATGCGTTGTAACCAAAAACTACTACGAAGACGGTGTCCCCACGGCCAATGCCACACTGCCAGGACGAAGACGACGAGGGTACGGATGTCACCAACCCATGGCTCATGGCACCACCACCAACATGACGACAATGCAGGTGCTGTGTAGTGTCCCGGATGGGTGAAACCCACAGTAGGATGCTCTCAAACGCTTTGAAGAGCTTTTAAGGCCGATATCCCTTACCTGTTTGTGTTCGGTGATTGTAACCATTTGGAGGGGAAGGGCGTTTGAGCAGGAGTTGTTCATTGACCACGCAACGAAGAAGAAATGGCCAGACGTCTTATTAAAAGTAAAGGTAGTACTACCTATGTACATATAATGAATATCTCAGTCGTAGTCGTTGAATCGTCCGAAAATCGCGCGGCATTGTTCGAAATCGCGCAGTTGGCTCTGGAAATCGCGCGCGACAAGTCCTCTATACCGCGCAGTTCACTCTGGAAATCGCGCGCGGTAGACCTCCGTATCGCGAATTTTTTGGCGTTTACCACACCATAATACTTACCGCACCCCTTCGTTGGTACACGTGCGGTACAATGGATTGGCAGGACGCTGCCATTGACAAGCAAAGGCAGCATGGATTGAGTCGCTAATTTATCGATAGTCTGGTTACTGTTGACGGCACTGTCAACGGCTTCCCTACCAAAGCAGCTGATAGCATGATGTTTGAGATTGGTCGTGGAGGACTTGTCCTTGGAGTCTTGGAATCGACGGACACCACCAGCTGGGCTCTTACACTTTTTCGCACGACAAGGAAAGAAAGGCACGAGGCGTCCACCAACATACTGGATACTGAAGGCATCAACCTTGAAGAATGAATGTACTGGCGAGCGCCAGTGTTTTCTCAAAGCAGCTGGAGCGGGTGATGAGAAAACACAATGGGGGTGTTTAGGACTTACCAAGATCACCTTCCTGATCAACGTCAGGGCTGTTGTCATGATCGGTGGCATTGGAACTAGCACCCGGGCCGTCGACTTCCATAATGTCTGGGGAATCCAGCTCGGTGTCTGTGACGACGGGACGGAGAAGCTGTGACGGATGGTCGCTCTTCCGAACTGCTGATCGACTCCAATCGCGATAATTCGCTTTTTTGGTCAGCGGCGGGATGAGAAGTGTCAAACCACCTTTGCCATCCTTAGCAGCAACAACAACATCCGGCCCAGCCCTCCCAGACAGCTTGGATGCCGTCTTGGTGAATTTTTTGTCAGAGGGGTGTGACATCGAGATGGAGTTCTACAGAACAAACTACGAATGGCAGGAGAGAGACAAAGACTCAAGGGGTCAGCACGTCGCTATAGTCATTTCGGCCACCCTTCATGCCTTCAGAGTGGGCTTTCAAGCTGCTTACCATAACTCCGTACGCTGCGCAGCCCACTGGCGCGACCATGACCCAGTTCTGACAGACGGTTCTGCACTTGATTTAAAGGTGTCCACGAATTCAATATGCGGATGAACGGATAGTCAAACAAGCTACGAATCAGTGATCCGCAAGGGTTAATATAACTCATTACCGAGAGATAGTGGCACTAGTAAATCGACTTCCTCTTTTACTATGAGTCGACTGCACTCTGGTTGCAGGGCAACACCGTACCCGTACCCGTCAAACCCGTGAGCCAAACACCGCGGTGTGACCCGTACCCGTGGTGAACCCTAGCTGCGAGATAGTAAGCAAGGGCATGAATGCTCAGAGGAAGGGGACGGACACGCCAACGAGTAGGGGTGACGCCAACGGTAAGGTTCATTGCTTGGAATTAGCGAAGGGAGGGGGGGGGAATGGAAGAATCCTGCGGCTAGAAAGGGATGAGCGATGACGAGGACGGTGCTTACTGTAATACAGCTCCGCAAAGACATCTTCGTTTGTAAGCGCAGTCGCTGGGAGAGGTTCAAGGATTCCGTACGCATGTCTGGACAGCGTGTGTCATGTATGCAGGGCCTCTTGGCAGCCACCTAAAGGCGAATGAGAAAATTTTCAAGTTACTCCAAAGAACGCAAATCTACTCGGGATGGACATGTTGGCTGGTGATGTGTAGGAAGACAGTCGGATAAGCTCATGAAGGTACCGTGGCGATGGTAGGGATATAGCTCCTAAGGTAGACCTCATGTGAATCCATCAAACGTCACGTGATGTGACCGGATATACTAGGGGGTCTGGGCCGTTTCATTGAATCTGTGGTCGGAAGATCCCGAGGTTCGCAGGGAGCACCAAAACAGGGTGAACCAGTTCCAACTTCCTCACTCCCTTCCGCAACGGCAAGTGGACTTTCCTTTTCTATCGGCAGGCTCTTGATGGTTTTGTAGACTCGTCAGCGGTTTGGTTACCCGCCAAGCGTTGACATTTAGACCAGAGCGCGCTTGGAGCCCGGGCTGGCCTTCTCTTGTGCGACAACCACCAAACACGGCCTGGCCGGTGGGTGGCTTGATGCAACAGTTAGTCTTTCTCGTGCTCTTCACCCAGCGCACTAACGACCATGGACTCGTGTGCTTTGATTCCTGAGGGATGCGTTTTATGGAGATACCCTACTCGCAAGATCCGTGTGCCCGACCCTCCGACTGCCACATAAACCTTGGGTTTTGGAAATTCGTAGAGAATATGATCAGGATGGAGGCCTGCCGGTGCGTTGAGCATACGTTTTGCTATTGGTTTGGAATACTGAAGCATCCCGTAGGCTGATGCGCACCATAATCTCGGTGCAGAGTTTTGAAATGTGGGGTGCTGTACAGTGTACCGTCGCACCCTATTGGATATTTGCGACACAAGATTCAGACCTGGGAAGAGCAGTTTGCCTTGGCGCAAATTCCAACAGCCCTGGCAGAGTCCAGAGCATTATGTTCGGGGACGAATTGTGGGTATCGCCAGGATCTGTAGAGACGTGAGATTGTCTGCGTGCGTTCAGGAACATTTCAATCATCATAGCATCAAAGACCACGAGACTACACTGGTCTGGTGTGGGTGGGAAGGGTATTCGGCGGCGGGTATGCGTGAGAGTCTATTGTACGACACGTCCGCGAATGCCACTTTGATCATCCCGTTCCCAGCCCCCATGTTCCTTAGCACATCTGCTTCATGGTACACCATAGTGTCAAAGACATGAATGAGACTACACTGGTCTGGAGCGGGTGGGAGGAGTGTTCGGCGGCAGATATACGTGAGAAGTCTATTGCACGACACGTCCATGAGCACCACCTTGGTCATTCCAGCGCCTAACTTCCTTGACACAACTGCTTCCTAGTACACACTAAAACCCGATCTGTGCTTTGTTCATCACGGTGCCTCTGTCAGACATAATGCTATGATTAATGATATAACCACTTTCCTCTGACGCCGACTGCAATTGCACAAAGGTCTAGACATTCGTACACCTCTTACATAACTCCGTGGTAGACGAGAGTGCATGGCAGGCTGAGCGATGAAACCTGTCTCTTTGGCCAGCAAACACTCCTTGTCCCCTGTTCTCCCTTGGCCACCACACACACGCGGTGCTCAGCTCTGCGTGACTACGAGAACACAGCAGCCCGTGCGGTCCGTCAGGTTAGGTTCCAGGCCCGAACAACTGTACAAATACAATATCTGAGTCCCCTTCGACCTAAGTACAGCTGATCCTTATCACCTTTCATCAAAACACGATCCTGGAGCATGGGAAGCAAAAGAACATCCTGGTCAACCATCCCAAAGCTCTTCTCTAAAGCTATCCGCACGCTCATGGCAACACCACTTGCCCCACCCTCAGACATAGATGGCATCTTCCCATACCCGAGCAATTTCCATGTTTTCGATTCACCTGAAAAATGGCTGAGGACGCTGAATGAGAACGTGGTGCGGACAGGCAAATGCTTCGTTGAACAGGTTACCCACCACAAGTGCACTCTTGGGAAGGAACACGAGTTCTTGCAGTTCCAAGTTGGACACCCTCATACACCATGGAAAGCCATTATCATCGCTGACAGGACTGTCCGAGTGGAAAATAAAGTGAATAAATCAGCACTGTCCTCGAACGGATCATCGTCCTCATCCCTCAACTTGGCCGCATCCTCCCACACCTTCCCTGCAATCGACTTCATATCATGCGCTTGTGCAGACTCTCGTGGCTACCGCGAGCTCCTTTCTTGGCGTTTCGACTGCAAATACAAGACCATCCAAACGCTGACGTATGGCCCAAATGACGCTCGACCCTCCGTCCTACAGCTGGCCACTATACTGTGTGCGACGAGCTCGTACGCACCTTCATACAGCCTTTATGAAAACCAATGCTACTGGTTTGCTGCCACCATCTTCGATGTGATCACAGGACTCTTCCCCAGTGTCACACGGTGCCCAGAACCCCATAGGGGAGGGACTTATTTGTCATTGAACGTGCCGATGGCCGATAGCACTCAACAAGTACGCAACACATACCTCAAGGCATGGAGGGAACACGAGGAGGTGCAATCTAGGATCGTGGTAAGCTCTTATATTATCCTCGTAATCTCCTGCATTCAGCATGCAATAAAACCAGTGGGACCCTCAAGCGGACCGTGACAGAGCTCGTGCAGAGGGAATTGCAGAAGGCCGTGCTGAGGAGAGAACAGCATTTGAAAGGGAGCGCGCAGAGTTTGCGAGGGAACGCGCTGAATGGATCAGGCATAGGGAGGCATTGGAGGCGCAGTTACTCGTACAGGGTGCTTTGAGGAATTGATCATCATAGGGCGGAATTTACCTAGGCTTATATTGGAGATGGTCCATAGAGCCGCTGTATTAGGCCTCAACGATGCTGCGAAGTGGATCGTTGGTAGTAGCTAGAGAGATGGACCAGACATTCCCCCCTTTTTGGCCCAGCCTACCTCAGCCTCAGGGTTGTCCTTGGTGCCACGAATGGGTCTCGCTGATATGACTGATGAACCCTCCAAAAAGCATCACGCATAGCTAGACGTGAGCAGACAAGGTAGGTATCGAAGATTTTAGACGTTCAATTCAGGCGCTCATTTGACCGGCACCCGGAACGTGGCCAGGGCGTGCAAGGGACACTCGAAGGAGTCAGCAGCATGCTGGGTGCATTCGAGGGATCGTCCGTCATGATAAGACTTACTTCAACTTGAAACGTTCGAGCGCATGAACGCCGCGAGCAGGTTCATGCCAAGCTTCCGGGTCCTTTTTTTCGTTCCATTTCTGTCCGTTGGAGCGCGATACCCTGTGTCGGGGACTGCTATACTGAGCACATAAAAGAGGCACCCGTGCCCTCAACTACTTCTGAGTCATGTCTTCGGTGTCCACAATGCACTTGCGCGTGCCGTCTACGATCTTCTCCGAGACTCAGCACCGCCATTCGCCCATCGTGTAGATCAACGTTCCAAAATGAGCTTTCTCGCAAGTCGCTACGTTTGCACCGCGGCTCTGCGATTTACCAGGAATTGGGAAGGACGAGGTCGACTTTCCAGGCCATATTGCTGGTACCGTCACGGCATCCGTGGACCCGTGCCGATGGTGGGACTTATCATCATCTTCTCATGTATTCATTGAAGGATGATACTGGGATGCTGGCAAGTCAGCTGGCAAGATGTCGATTGCACCCAACCTTTTAGGGTCTTCATGCTCAGGCTGTTGCAGTGACATCCTGTGTTCTGGGTTATGCGAAAGTGGGCGGGCTAACTACAGGGGCTTTCTTTCACGGGTTCGTTTCTCTGGCTGGCGGCAGGCGACGCTGTTACTTTGATGCATGAAATGACAGTAACTCCTGCAAAATTTTGGTGCAACGATGGCGATAGCTGAGAGCGTGTACATTACTTAATGTGCCAGTGATGTATCATAGTTTCCGACGGTGTGCTTTCTTATGTAATTGTCCCGAAGCGACAAAAAGGAACCACTACGTAGCGCCTATACTATCATGAGACCACGGTTGCAAAATGTAAACACACAATGCCAGGAACAGACTTCCCTGCTATCAAATAAATCACAAAATAAATCCTATTGATCAATTAGCTTGCACAGGTGAAATTATAGTCCCAAAAATAATAATTGGATGTAAATGGGGTGTGCCAAAGGGATGCCGGTGTGTCATTCAGAAAGTGGATCAGAGTTGCAACATTTTGGTGACGCGACTTTGCGGGAGGTCACAGTTTGTCACACACACAATTGCAACTCCGACGGCCGAGTGAAACCTCCATATATGACAGTGTCAATTTGGAGCACAGTTGTCAATGAAATGGTATTTCAAGTAGGTGTTGAAAAGTTGCTATCTACTGGTAACCATAAGTACATGATATATCATCCGAATAATGAGATCCACAAGTACTTGATGCTAAATTATTAAAGTCAGTCAATGAAAGATGTGAATGTGGGGCTGATGAGGGTCCCGGATTACTGTATGTCATGCTAAAATTATCATGAGTGGACAGTTGAAGAGGGATGGGAGATGATTGAATGGACTTGGATTGAGAAATGGGTGGAGAGAAGAAGGGTGCAGCAGGTATGGCAGCATGCTGGTGCTCAGCAGATGGCCCAGGAATAACATTTTCATTGTTTTCACATTTATCAATGGTGTAGGGATGCTTTAGGGGACAAGGGCAACCATGAAATAGTCCAACAAACCAAGCATCTTGCTTCATCTCTGGATTATCTTCAAAAAACATGTGGATTCATTTGAACAAGTCAGGTTTTGTGCCCATCATCTCAACTCCAAGCTGTGTGGCAATGTCAAGAAGGTCCTCCTTGCCCTTACTTGCCAAGGAACCTGTAAAATGAACAGCCTGAGCATCTGCAGTCTGTGCAGCCTGTTAAGCAACCCAGGCCATTTCCCTGGCTGATTTTCAAGCAGCAACCTCTGCTTTTTTCTTTATTTTCTTCTCCCTCTCTGCATCCTGTGCTTCACATTCCTGCAAGCCCTCCACTGATGTCAACCAGCATGTGTTTATTGTACTTGCACATGATTTCATTTTCTTCCTGTTGAGACATCTCTTCATCAATCTCACTTCACACAGTGCCAATGCACAGTGTGCCTTTGTGGTGTGGACTTCTGACTCAAGTAATTGGACCATTTGCCATAGTATGATGATTTCATCCTACTCAGTGGGGATTACATGGCAGTTACTGGTATGTAAGAACAAGCTGATATGTGTCAACATGGAATTACCTGTTCTGCAGATGGGTGACTTGGAGTGGCCACAGCATGACTTAGATTCAGTCCACTATTGTCATGGAAACAATCCCCATCCATCTTGTTGGTGTTATCTTTCTCTGACCTGGACCTGGAGTCTGATGAGCTTGAGCTGCTTTCTGAGCCTGTGCTCTCAGAGTCACTATCCTCCCCACTCACTGAATTGAAATCACTTGACATCTCCATCTCAAAGTCATTAGAGCATAGCTGGTTACTTGAATCTGCAGAACTGACTTGGAAGGTGACATTTTTGTATAGTGAAAGGTTACAGTGTTGGATGGGATATGATGATGGAACATGGGCTTCAGTTGATGAGGACATGCTGGGAGTGAAATTGATGTTGGTGAAGATGTGGGGATTGAGAGGGTGTATTCCACTATTTTTCCATGCTGCCATAATCATATCTGCTTTGAATGCCTGGGCCTGAGCTGCCATATATTGATTGATAAGGTCATGTCAGGGAATTTCTTCACCAGTCTTGTCAAAAACATCCTCACACCACTTTTGCCATGCTTGCTGTAGAGGACCAAAAACTCCAACATTAAGAGGTTGAAGATGGTGTGTTGTGTGGGGGGAAGGCAAAATAATTCAATATTATTTTGACCTGCAAGCTCTAGCATTTCTTTTGTGATATAAGAACCATGGCCATCATAGATAAGAAGGATGGGCTTTTCTGATTTGTTGTGTGCCTTTGATTGTGGAATAAATGATTTCTTGAACCAATTGATACAGATGAAATCATCTGTCCAACCATTTGGTGATGTTGCAACACTTTAGAACAGATTTAGAAGAAATCAAAGGTGACTGATAAGGACATATGAGATGTTAGGATGTGTTTTAAACCACTTTTTGTGATATTTTTTGCCTGAAAACACAAATCCTGGTGAAAAATCTGTATCATCTGCACACACATTTAATAATTGTAATGAGTTCAAGGTTTCCACTACATGCTTTGTACTTTGGGTATCTACCACAAGGCACAAAGTACTTTTCAGGGGAAGTCTTCTGACCCCCACCTTGCTGAACTCCCTTTTCATCCATATTCCAGACATTCTTCCAGAGAATGCCTTTCTCCTTGAGAACCTGTTTAAAAAGGGAAAAGTGGTGCTCAACAACTGTGGGGTTAAAGTTTTGACACCATTGTGGATCAAGTACAGATGGTTTACCCAAGACAATCTCAGGATGTTGCATGAAAAGGCATTGGATCTACTTTGTAGATGGTTTCTGATCTGAAAGTACCTTCTGTTACAATTTTACCTTTCTCATGTCATTGCACATCATTTTCTTCTTATTACCATTGCTCTTCACCAGATCTTCCTGATACTATGGCTTATCTTCATAACATTTGAACTTAGGCCTCTCCTCTAAGTATCATCTCTTTACTGATACTTTATATCCCTAACATTCCATCCAATATCTCAGCCTATCTGTCATCCCTTTTTAGTCAGCACAGTATGGGTTTGTCATTTCCTTTTCTATTACATTCCACTGCATTCCTTGCTACACATTTTATGACTCATACTTTCCATTTTCAATTGGTGGTCTGTGCTTGATAATCTGCATAGAAAACCCTGCACCCTGTATTATAGTTACCCAGCTTGATCTGCACAATCATCACACAGTCTTCCTCAATCTCATGTGTACAGAATCCTTGTCTAAACACTCACAGGAACCTTCAATCCATTACCTCAGAAGTATTTCTAGTGCAGAGACTTTCAAGCCTGAGGAAGTCCAGATCCAATTTGGCACACTAGTTGAAGACAGCATTGCATCCTGCGTAACACCTTCACCTTGATTTGGATGGTCTGTTTGCTGAGAGATTGACCCATAGAGCTGAGATGCTTGATCCAGTCAACAAGAACAGCCTCCTGATCTGGAGAAAGGATCTGTTGAACTGCATGAGCATTCTTGTAAGGCTGACTGAGACCAAGGAATTGCTGTTGAAGTGTGGAGTAACATGAAGTGAGACCATATTCAATAGCCACAGCATGAATGTTGGGAGAATCAGAAGCATGAAGAATAGCACAAGCATGCTGGATTTTTTTCTTGAGTTCTTCATTGGGATTCTGTCATTTTGTTTGGTAGATGTGAGCACAATGCACTGGCATACAGTGCCAAAGTGACCAGGACACAATGTGTTGTGCTGTGTTTAATGGATATCCCAGTCCTGTGATCATTGGCTCTATCATGCTGCTCCATGCTGTGAAACTCTGCTCGAATTTGTCACACATCCCAGTTTTGCAGATGATCAAGGTTGGGGGAGTTGTAGCCACTTACATCTCAACTAAATGTCTGCAGAAAATTGAGGTAGAGATGGATAAGGGTGTAAACCATTCATGATGATTTTCTTGTATTTTTTAGAAATGAATCTAGCTGTGTCCTGACTGTTTATCATCAAAAACAGGGGTATCAATGCATGGTTGTGAAGCCGATGTTGATACGACAGCCTTTTCTTCAGTAAAAAAAATACAAGGCTCTAGAGGAAGGCTATTACAAGCTATTTCTACCATCACGAGTTGCCATCTATGCTATGTGCTGTAGCAGAGCGCATTTTTCATCTCTAGTCCATTTTGCAACTCTGGTCTCACGATAGTAACACTTCCAAATCAAGTACAATCACCACCGGTACCATAGCGAGGACGACGCCGGCATGCA
>JBBPKF010000502.1:0-11722 GCA_038089175.1 Binderoboletus segoi | reverse complement strand
ACCTGTTTTCGTAGGTAAGAATACGACGCAAGAACTAACCTCGACATACCAATATTTGGAGCAAAGGCTACTGGGAAAGTGAAGGTGAAGAAAAGAATGTATGATACCCGATATATGATATTTCGGCCTTAACTGTCAGGTAAGTAGTTAGCTTTCGAAACGAGAGTGCTGACATACCGTAGACCTCAGACAAGGGGCCAACAAGGAGAGGACCAGCACCAAGCCCGCAGACGTATATGCTAATGGCAAGGATTGTTACTTCGTGCGACACATGAAATGTTTGTGAGGACCCCGCTTCTGCAAAAGCAGCCTGATAGATGTATTGAGGTGACAGCAGACCAGACGAGCATGCAAAACCGAACCACAGAGGATGCACAGGCGACACAGAGAGCCGCCGAACTGATGACAAGGACAGCAACCCAGCGTCTGAGGGTGGACAGACACTGAGGGTTGTCTTCCGGAGTCAAGGTGACAAGGTATGGATCGATAACCTCCTCACTGGGTGACTGCTTGGGCTCCGCCGCACCCTCTAGAGTTGGGTCGATGATCGATGTTGTTGTGGACATCATCAATGAGGGGATCAACACGAGCGAGGACCGTACAAAGGATGGGGGAACAGTGCGAGGTGAGACAGCGGAATTGCACGGGGTGATGGGTAATAATAGAATCGAGCCTGGGAGTAACAGTTTCAAAATAATACGGGGCGGAATAACTTGAACGCCCCCCGTGGATTATGCATGGCCATAATGAACATCGTGGACATCATTCCAGTATTACGCATGCACACGGCGACGACGACGAGTAGTTGCTCAATTTCATGCACTGTTGTTGGTTAGCCAACTTAGAAGGCAGCCATGAGACTCGGGTATTTGGTCGGCAACCGCGCTGTCTCTGTAGCTGCTCGGTCTGCCATCCGACCAGGAGTAATGCGATTTCGGGAGACTTACTGATGCGTATTGCACAACCATTACGTATCGACCACTCATTCATTCCCAGACGTTGTTCATGATCGCGAGGTCGAGCCGTGGTTCTGACTTGCAAGGTCAAGACACTGCAGATGGCATATGGAGGGATGGTTCATGAAGCACGATGTGGGTTTGAAAGGAGCAACTTGGTGGCGCCATGAGGTCGTTCCTAGTGGGAAGCGCACAACCACGGCGGAATTACCTTGCATCAAATTCTCAGGTAAATTTCTGACAAAAGACTCACACCTTACAAATCCTCGTACGGCCCGCGGGGCCATCGCTGTGGGTGAGAGGTTTGCTAACTTGTCTCTGAATCCACAGCCGGACTAGTTGAGCTCGCAAGTCTGAATCTCGGTGTTCCAACCTATGTAATAAGGACGTGCATAATCCCCAGAGTCACGAGACTTTGCGGCTTGCGGGCTAATGACGCCGTCTCCAGTGGGTGGTTTTGATAGGGCAAGCGACGTTCGGGATCTGTATGTCGAGTCGAGCGGGTAGTCGGATCTTGCCACGTACGTGTCTCGTGACTGATGGTATGTACGGCGTCAGTCAGTCTTCAGATCTCCTTTTGCGACATCATGCATCGTCGTTCTACTTGGTCCGCGACATCGTAGGGAAAAACCATGGCTACGAACGTTGTAGGGCACGAAGCGCGTTGTCAGCGGACTTTCAACTCGGAGACAAGCAGGAAGTAAAAGTGTTCGTAGCCTCCGAATAGCAACTTTCGCTGCTCGCCGAGGACGCAGGAGTTTGTAGGCTTTCATTGGAACTCCGCACGGATCTCGTTGAAATGGCTTCGGTAAACAAACACATTGCCCCATCACGACGTCGACGTCACCCAAAGCACCCACGGACGTCCTACCTGTGGCAGCTCCCGGCTACCACAAAATAGCCTACCCGTATCCAGAAACCAATGACCCTGCCAGCAATTGGTCGTCCCTGCCGGCAGTGGCGAGCCTATCTAGTATCAATCTGCATTTTGGACGTGGCGTCACCCTCGTCATTTTGAATGGTCCCCGACGAAGCACTACCATCCCACGAACTTCATCTTGTTATCAGGCACTTGAAGCGGCCCAAGGCATGGTCATCGGGTAGCCATTCGTCTCAATCGAGTGTCACCAGTACGTCCGGCACCCATGGAAACACATCAGAGCATGGTCATTTTGTCCGAATCCGATAGATACTGTAACCCTTAGTGCGTTACACTCTCCAACACTCGATGCTATCGGCGGCTCTCTCAAACGGAAATTCTCCGCCCCAAATCTCCACATCCCTGGAACTTTCTTCCACACCGGCCCACAACTTGTCTATGGTCTCCCGTGCGGTGGTAATGTCATTCACACGTCCGCCTTCGAGTTCTTCTTTACAGCTCTGCTGACCTTGATCAGCAAATATAATGCCTTACGTTGTATTTCAGTCCTCACCTGAATGGCTTGGCAAATGTCCGCATCGATGTCCGCCAATATGTCCGCCATAGGCCCTTCTGGTTCCCACCTCAGCCCAACTGTGGCATTCACCACCGACGAGAGCAATCCGATACCAGCGAACCCCATGCCAGCACCATACAGCGAGCGAGCCCGGGAAAGGATGTTTTCCAACTCGGTCGTAGGAACAGCATGGATACCATCTAGCCCAGTAGCAAATAGACCGTTGGTAGTTGCTATCCTTTTTGCATTAGTTTGACGGAGTCGATTGCGAGCTGCTGCTGTGAATGAAGCAGCGAGACTGGGGGTACCAGTTGCGAGTAGAGTTCTTGTGATGGCACGCAGACTGTTCGTGTTCAGGATGTAAGTGCATGCGTCGTTGTTCCGATGTCAACAAGATACTTGCTCCTCGATAGTTGCGTTGGCTATCAGAGTGTCGACCTGTGATAGTGTGGCGATCTGGATGAGGAGGAGAGGTAGAGACATACCATGAGATTGCTAGAGAAGCGCCATGGGGAGGTTGAGATGAGCCCGAGCGGGTAGAGGGAGAAGAATGGGCACGCACACATGGCCCAAGGTTTTGCCATTGGCATCCTGTGGGTGAGAAGTTACCTGGGCTGGCATCTCGGAAAGGCGGTGGAACAGGTCCTTTGAGAGCGGGCTATAAGAGGGTCCACTTCGGGAGCCTGATCTATTTAGCGGCAAGTTTAAGCAGTGCTGGTTCGGCTTCGGATATCAGCAAGCTGACGCTCTAAGTTATGGCTTCTTCCGTCAAACCCAGAAAAATAAAATATTTCGAGGTAAGCGCAGATCATCATCAGATCATTCCATTCGGACAGCCTACTAACCGGTAAGGAGTCTCGATGCAGGGCCTATTTACTCATGCACCCTGTCATACGGTCAGTTTGTTGGTAACCGGGAGTGCATGGCCCGGTGTAAAGATTTCCTCCCCTAGGTCCATTGGGTATGTTTCAAACTGAGCCTGAGGAATTCTGTGCTCCGAGTCGGAACAGTGCCGCTCGATGACCCGTAGCCAACATGGGCGCTCTGTACTGCTCGACACTTTTAGGACGGAGTTTGATCAAGATCCATTAAAAGGGTCACTTCAAACCTGTATTTTTCTCTTACATTCGAAGACTCCTTTGTTCTTTTCATCATGTCGCGCCCAAGGTCTTCCGTCCCTTTGAGGGAAACATTCGTTCTTGGCCCATTTGTTGTCCCGAGACTATGGGTTGGTCTTTGGCAGCTCTCCAGTAACGCCTGGGGTAGCGCACCTGCTGCTCGAATCCGTCAGGGGATGGTTCGGCATGCCGAGCTTGGGTACAACGCATTTGGTGCGAGTGCCTTTCAGGGTCTCTCCACACCGTCTGATCGCTACTGCTCACAGATATGGTGCGAAGTTCCGATTCTCTCATTAAGTTTTTCTTCTCACAAACATACTTTTCATTTGACTGTTTGCCGTCATTCATTCCTTAAGGGTGAGATTCGAGCGAACCTCTCGCATTCCTTACCGCTGAATTTATTTGCAGCCGATCACTACGGGAGTGCGGAAATCCTCTTCGTGGGTTATCTTCAATCTAATTGAAGTACGCCTGTTGTTGAACGACCATCCAGGGGCAGTTCAAACAATCGTTGCCACTAAGTACACCTGTCATCGGGGCTACCAAGTGGTGTGTATTCAGACCCACCGAGCCAACACGTGGGGTTGTGGAATCGGCAGTGCGGGAACGCATGAAGCGTATGCGTACCCAGTCTGTTGATTTACTCCAGGTACGTGCCGTCCCAACTTTCCGCCCCCCCCTCTCATCCGTCTCCTCTGTGACGGTTTCAGTTCCATTGGCAAGATTACTCCGACAAAGGCTACCTGACGGCGCTTCAAGTCCTTCATGACCTCCAACATGAAGGATTGATCTCCGCAGTGGGGTTGTGTAACTTTGACGCGATACGTACAGATGAGATCTGTACACAGCTTGGTCTGGGATTCATCGTCTCGAATCAGGTGCAGGTAAAGATAAAACCCTGAGGCACCCAATTCAGGAGGCTCATCAGGCTGAGGCAGTTCTCTTTGATTGATACGAGACCCTTGCACGGCATGGCAGACGTGTGTGAGCGGCACAACGTGAAGCTCCTCACATATGGCACGCTCGTGAGTCATATCAGATGTTATGCCAAATCCGCTGTCGTTCACTGGATCTATTGCAGTGTGGGGGATTCTTAGCAGACAAGTGGCTTGATCAGCCGGAACCAGATCTCTACGCCGGTAATTTGACACCATCGCAACGGAAGGCAAGTAAGGACTCCCGAGGTCCCCGTCCACTCTCTAACATTTTTCTCCCTTGTTTACATGCATTTTTTTCCTTAAAAATCACGCTCTCATGTGGTTCTTGATTCCTCCTTCAGTATCTCGACGTCATCCTGAAAGCATGGGGAAACTGGGTTCTCTTTCAGACCCTCTTGGCAGTGCTGCGTGATGTTGGTGATCGTCATGGCGGTGTGAGCATCGCCAATGTCGCCACACGTTGGGTTCTTGATCATCCGTTTGTGGGTGCTGTGATCATAGGTAAGATTGCTACGATGATCTTTCTCAGAATAGCCCCTGATTTCTCCGGGTTATTTCTTTTTCTTCTCTTCCAGGTACTCGGTTGGGTGTTTCCGAGCATGCAGACGAGAATCAACGCGTCTTTGGATTCTCGTTGACAGAGGGCGACAGGAGCACGATCGAAGCGGTGTTAGCCCAGTCCAACGGCCGCCGAATGATCAGTATGATTGGCGACTGTGGAGCCGAGTATCGCTGAGTGCTAGAGCTTGGGATATTGTTATTGTATAAAAATTCCAGACAATTCATCACCATTTTCGTCTTCGATGAACCGCACATGGATGGACGCACGTACGATCAAACGCACATCATGGCATCATGGCCCAAGCTTGAGTACCTTCTGATATCCAAGCCTGGATCCGCACGGGCCTGCATGCGACCAAATGTTCCTGCCCCTCCGGAGTCACATAGACAGAAATAGAACTTCCTTCTTCAGAGATAACGGGAACGATCCTGAATCTACGGCGAATCAAATTGCAGCTCATGATGGATGGGAGATATTAGAAGTACAACTTCATCGAAACCAAGGGAACGTGAGGCGCTTTTCAAAGCAGGCCGAATCAATGAAGAATGACGATGCGGTGTGTGTATATGTGTGAATGCCTAGGTCCGATGTGATGAAGGAAAGCATCGAGAAAAACATGGTATGAATCTTAAAGTTTGCTGTGGGAAGCAGTCAAAATGGAGGAAAGACGTTGGATCGGTTGTAGCTTCCTCTTAACGTCTCGTAGGATGGTCGTCTTTGGATGCCAATCTCGGAAGGCATCTCGTAACGCCACTATTTCGTCGGAGAAGAGACCAGCGACCCTATCATTTGCTATGAGATCGCGGAGCGCCCAGGGAATCTATGTTTGTGAGCCGAGTGAGCTACCGTCGGGTCGTACGAGACGGAAACCTACTTCGTAATCATTCTGCTCAGCCAAGGCATTGAATGGTTCCTCAGTAAATTCAGCCTGTGCTCCGGAGCCACCGTCGGTGAGGAACAGGTAATTTACGGCCAAGCTGTATCCACAAATGAAGGGGTCGGATCACGGGATGATTTGGAAATGACTTACGAATATGTGGCACACTCCTCATACGGTGTAGAGTGTCCGAGTCCATTCAACGATCCCGCAGTGATTTCCGACAGGTGAGTGAGGAGACTACCATCGGAAAGACCTGCATTTCGGATGCGAATAAGCAGGACAAGCAGGTTGGAAAGAAAATCCGAAGGGCTATGACAAGATTAGCTAATCAAGATCTTCGGAATTATTTCGAGTTTCTACACGCACTGGTATGCGTCACCGTCAATGTACAGCGCACGCAAAATCAAGGGATGGGAAACAGATGTGAACAATCCAGAGTACAGCCCTACAACCTGGTCGGTGAGCGACGCGATGTAGACCATCTTGATCTTGGTGATAGATTAATTGTGAGCGGCGCAACGGGGATAACCAAGCCGCCTACCCCGTTATTCAGCACATTTCGAAGAGCCCTTACGTAGTCCCGGGATACAGCGCTTTCCGTGTTCTGGTTCAAAGGAAGTTTGAAAAAAGGTACACGTCGCCTGGACCTGAAAAAAAAAACTGACCTGGAATTCAAATAATTCTCTCGCGGCCGTGGATTCGAAATACTAGGGTTACCATGAGTCCGGCATTTTTGACAGGGGTGTCATGTGACGTGCCTGAATGTATGGTTGCACCAATGAACTTGTGCTCAAGTATCGCAATGGTCCGAGGTGGATCCCACAGAGTGCCAGACAACATATTCGCTGCGGAGGCCTCACCAACGAGACCGAACCAGAGGTGACTCCACTTGCGGGAGCGGATGCATCGGCATTAAGGTGTGTTCGGATATGACCATCAGCGATTAGGCGGTCCAGGAGATGTGCTGACACCACCGAGCCTTGTGAATGAGTCGCGACGAAAATAGCATCAGCATCACGAAGATCCGCCATCCATTCGTGGTCCTTAGTCAGGTTCTGATACAACCTGTCATGGTCGGCGCATCAGGGAGACAAAGGCTACAACAGGATAAGCATTAACATACCTCTCAACGCGACGGTTGATGGTTCCTTCACCTTCGAGGGGAATCTTGGTGACCTTATCGAGCTTCACGTTATGCTGCCCCTGGAACACATCCAGCGCGTCTGCAATCCCATTTACAAACCTAGCGCTCGTCCCTGTAGGCTGAGGGAGAAATTTGATCGAAGGCCTACACGCGGCATGATGCGGTGTACTTACCTCGCCAGCAAATGTACGCAAAACGGCGCCTTCAGGCGGTTCCCGTAAGCGTAACTGCACTGCACATCTGAGGCACCGACTTACCGGGAAACCATCCATGAACTCCGATGATGACGACTTTCTTGCAGTCCTTGAGGACATCCAGGGCTTTACCTCCACCAAGTACATCCCACGTTCGTGGGAGGGCTTTGTCGTACGGTAAATAACTGGCTTCCTTTGCTTTACCTTTACCCTTGTCCAAAGTCGCCTGTTCTCGAGAAAACAAAACGCCGCTAACATATTGTAATGTTTTTGATAGAGCAGATGGTGGCCCGCGAGGCAGTGCCGATCGCGGCAATGTATGAAATATATCATTCCAGTCAGGAAGGACAAGATTAGGAGGAGGCGGTGAGGCTGGTGATTTTACGCTTGATTTTTTGGATGGCGACGGCGATGGCTGCCGCTTCACCACGTCGTTTCCAGCGGTTTCTGTGTTAGTCGCCGCGCCAGGTGCAGGAGACCGCTTTTCATCTGGTCTCTTTGGAGGCGGAGATGAAGGCGACAAGATACCCGGTGCGTGAGTTGGCGCCCGAACGGGAGGTTTTGTAACCTCAGTCGGCGATGGGTGGGTCACCGCAGGCGCTGATGAAGACACGGAGTTTAGCTCGGAAGCCATCTCGTCATCTATTTCCATGACTTCCATTTTTCCCTCTTTCTCGTATGCTATGGATTTCATCGCGATTGCCTTGGCGGTAAAGAATGACATCCATCCAGTCGGATTCTCTGAGATCACTGACTGAATGGGATTGTCATAGTGGACGAATTTGGTAGCGGACGGATCCTCTGGCGGGGAGGAGACCCGGTCCGGGGGCAGGCAAGCCTCGCAGTGTTCTGGGAGTGGTTTTTCTCTAGCCTCTGGCCCACTCCGAGACTGTTCTGACGGATCTTGTTGAGAAGCCGAATTCATATCCGCGGCAACGGTGGTAGTGGCTGACGTTGACTGGTTCCAAAACCAGGGTACGTGCCATGAAGAACTCTGTAAAACTCTCCCAGCGGTTGCGTCTTGAACGGGAGCCAATTCCCTGTCATCGGGTAGCGACCGTGTCGTGGTAGCACAGGCATCCGAATTCAGATTCACCTGAGGCTTGATTTCCCCTGTTTGCTGCGAGCTTTCGGTTGGATCGGAGGGAGGAGGTTGGTCGGGAGCTGCCGAAGGGATATGGGCGCTAGCAAGTTGGATCTGTGGCTTATTTTGTGCGCTTGGGTCCGCCTGGGCGGTAGGAGCACTTCCGCTCCATCCTAGATATGACCACCACGTGTTCGTGCGAACCTCGGTCACTGGCTGGCTAAGGGATTGATCGCCGCATTCTGAAACGAGTGCGATAGAGTCGGAGGCCATACAAGTCGATTCAGTCACTATCACCGAAGACACATGATCATTTTTGGAGTCTACTCGGCATATGATGATGAATTCCAAAATCTGAAACAACATTACGGATGCTCGTACCTAGCGTTGTGGCGGAGGGCTCGTAAGGGGGCTGGGCGGGTGGATTCCCGGACTTGGAAAACATGGGGAAGTGGAACGAAAAAATGGTTGTCGATGAGTTGGGAGCAACGGAAGAAGTGATGCCTTCCCGAGACACAGGTACCGGATCCAGTAAGGGATTCGGCGGGGAGTGGGAAAGCGATTGCTCCTCATAGGCAGAGCCGGTACCACCTCTTTTGAACTGTGGAGAGACAGAGTCGGAATGTGGGGTTCGTGACACAGCGTCCTTAGGGAGCGATGGTATGTGGCTACCAGGACGGGGTTCTCCAACTGCATCAGCGGGGTCTTTCTGTTTATTGGTGGCAAGGGAAGTGATCCCGGGCTTGTGGTCTGTATGGAAGTGGACGGTACCCGGTGCATCCGGTCTGGGACCCATTTCAACATTTACTTCCACGATGGTCGTCTCTTTCTGGTTCGACCAGAACATGTTGAACCACGAGCGCTTATCGGGAAAGGAGTGATCAGGAACGGGATGCTGTGAGTCAGTTGCTGGTGTATTCGAAGGGCTAGCAGAAGGCAACGGTGGATGGGCGAGACTAGTCACGGGAACGAGGTTGGAGGTAGGGAGTGGCGGGTTGGCCTGCGTGGGTTCTTATCGCAATAGATCAGTTGAGTGGCGTGAATGAAGGGTTCATCTGTACTCGAGACCGCACCTAATAACCGTAGTTGGTCGGGCTCATGAACGGCAGCCACAGGGGAAGCCAGACAATGGCTAGGAGTGGACGCTTGATCGTCACCCTGGGTCATTTGAGAAGTGTTGGACTGGGGAGAATCAGATGGCATAACCCTACGTAGAATGTTGGGTAGATGGTCGGTTACGGAGGACTGCGGACGTGTCTGTTGGGGTTCGGCAAGCACAAACGAGACGCAGGGTGGGAGTGAGTTCTTGTGTATGATAATGGGGGATCTCCAACGAGTTTGATGAGCAAGCGAGGAAGAAGACATCAATCCGACCCGTCCAACTGCAGAGTGTCTGCCATTGACTGGCGGGAGCACACGCAGCAAACACAAGGAGTCGACTTGACGGACATGCAAATCACGTGATAAGGGACACGTGTGCCGAAAACACTTCTGGCACAGGCAACAGTGGCTTGAAGCAGAATGATTTTACTGTTTACACCGTCGACCTGCGCTCCAGGTCGACCGCAGCCGTCTGATGAGTTTCTTCACTCGAACGCTAATCACACCGATCATAGGCTCCGATATGGGAGAACCTGAAATTATCGTGGTATGGTACAAAAAACAACGCCAAGTTGCAAGATATGACCATGATGATGCTACGGGGCTCACTAGGGCTTCCTTTTCTCAGGTTCTGCTCCTACCAACCATGTATCTTCATAAATAACTCGAAGTGGAGGGGTAAAATGCCGACTTCGTCGGCCGAGACCTTGCTTGACATTGTTCAACCATGATTGTATGTATGTACATGTTCTTCAGAAGGGACTGTTTCCGTTGCAAGAATCGAAGAGAAGGCTGGTTCTAGTTCTCAAGTAGGCATGCATATGTTTGCATACAAATCATCAGAGTCTTGTAAGCACTTGTCGAGTGCTCGTCGAGCAGATGTATATGGCAACCTGCTGTACAATGGTGCTCTGGTCCAATCAGAATGCTTGTTAACCCTTGCTTAGGCTTGCAAGAGCATTCAAAAAAATAACATGATATCATGCACTCTCCAGACAATGGGTGTCTCCATAGGCCATATTTGTACTAGTTCCCATGTACACATGGTCCTATTTATGTCCTTGAATCTCATAGGTTCACATAGCTCTTGGCTTTCCCCCACTGGGGAAATTTATTGAATTCATCTATGCCATTCTATACATACATAGTGTATAGTCACCCATCATCCAATAACTCCACTGCCCTCCTATGTCATCTCATGCCAGTCTGGATGGGAAACAGGGGTTCTGCCACCACCTATCTGTGCCCTACCTGGACTATGACATGCTCTCCACTGCCCATGGTTGTATAGGATTATGATCTCAGGTTGCACACAACTATACAGGACACTCAGTCATGTGTGCAACAATGGACTAAGGTGCTCAAGACTGAAACAGCACATCTTATATATGAGTAATGCTATAACCTATGAATGGGGCTGTAACAGGTTTTGTAGGGTTCCAAAATTAAAAGGCATGGGTACAAAGAACAGGGTACATACATGAGATGTTGCAATGGAGACCATATGATGTGGTGGAATGCTAGGGATGCATCATGTGCACTGCATGCATGCATGCATTGGTCTGGTTATGCTTGTGACTGCATGTGTGCTTGTCATTCCAACAGGTTGCATCTCTGTGATTGTCTTGTTGTGAGGCACATAGTGCATGTGGTTGGTGTTGGCATTGATAGGAGGTCCAATGAGGCATACAGGAGTGATAGTGTTATGCTGCAAGTAGAGACTTGCTTCAAAGTACCCAGACTTCTTCAGCTATGGCTGGACGATGCACAAGGTGAGAGAGCACTCTATTCCAGTGCAAACAAACCACATGGGAATCACACATCCACAGGCATGACAACCTTGACAGACTTGATACCGTTTGGTTGAACAACAACAGGGAGTTGTGGCAAGGCAACTCTTGAGGACACAGCTGCTAGAGACAGCTAGCACCACAAGGTCTGGATAGCTAACTTAGGGTGATGAAGCCTAAGAAAGAGGTTGCTCTATTTGCAGGATGATACAAAAAGAACAAGATAGCAGACACAGTGCGTGGTAATGACTTAAGTACAGAGAGAGAGCATTAAGGGCTGGCATATGGAATCTGATGGAACATTGGAGAAAGTGGAGGATGAAGTAAAAGTAATGACTAAAGTGCTGTGGATGACCAAGGTATAGAATGTGAAGGAATGTAGAAGAAACTGGTCTCTGGAAGGCAGCTAAACTTGAGTCAGTTGGGGAAGTGTCCATATTGGTGGATGTATAGAAGGAGGAGTAAGCATAGAGTTAGGAAGAGTGTAAATGTACATGTGGCCCCACATAGTAGGTGTTG
>JBBPKF010000501.1:0-11729 GCA_038089175.1 Binderoboletus segoi | reverse complement strand
AAGACAGAAGGGGTGCTAGAAACAGAGGAAGAGCTTGGAGAAGAACCTGAATCATGACCAGCTATTTGTCTTTTCTGGTCTTGCTCATAATGCTCTGCTGAACATTCACTATATTCACTGAGAGCCTCAGAGAGCAAAGCTTGAGACAATTCTCTGACTTGTTCAACAGAAAGATGCTGTTGATTCATTTGCTGTTGCTCCTGTTGATGTATAGCTTGTTGTTGTGATTCAAGATGTCTTTGATGCTCCCACTCCTGTTGTTGTAAAGCTAGCTGTTGCATCTCATTCATTCTCTGCTGTTGTAATGCCAGCTGATATTCCTGATGCAACCTTTGATGCTCCATTACCTGCCATTGTTCAGCCTGTCTTTGCTTCTGAAGAAGTTGTTGATTTTTCATCTCCTGTTGTTGTACTGCCTGCCTTTGCTCCTCAAGAAGTCGTCCATGTTCCATCTCCTGTTGTTGTACTGCCTGCCTTTGCTCCTCAAGAAGTTGCTGATGTTCCATTTTCTGTTGTTGCACTGCCTGTCTTTGTTCTGCAAGCATTCTCTGATGTCCTATCTCCTGATATTGTACTGCAATTCTTTGCTCCTCAAGTATCCTCTGCTGATTTAACTGTTATGCTGCAAGTAGAGACTTGCTTCAAAGTACCCAGACTTCTTCAGCTATGGCTGGACAATGCACAAGGTGAGAGAGCACTCTATTCCAGTGCAAATGAACCATGTGGGAATCACACATTCACAGGCATGACAACCTTGACAGACTTGATACTGTTTGGTTGGACAACAACAGGGAGTTGCAGCAAGGCAACTCTTGAGGACACAGCTGCTAGAGACGGCTAGCACCACAAGGTCTGGATAGCTAACTTAGGGTGATGAAGCCTAAGAAAGAGGTTGCTCTATTTGCAGGAAGACACAAAAAGAACAAGATAGCAGACACAGTGCATGGTAATGACTTAAGTACAGAGAGAGTGTGTTAAGGGCTGGCATATGGAATCAAATGGAACATCAGAGAGATTGGAGGGTGAGGTGAAAGTAATGACTAAAGTGCTGTGGATGACCAAGGTATAGAATGTGAAGGAATGTAAAAGAAACCAGTCTCCAGAAGGCAGCTAAATCCAAGTCAGTTGGGGAAGTGTCCATATTGGTGAATGTATAGAAGAAGGAGTAAGTGTAGAGTTAAGAAGAGTGTAAACGTACATGTAGCCCCACATAGTAGATGTTGGAGCCAACTGTCTGTGAAAGCGATAACAAGGTAGCAGCAAGTAACAATGAGCAAGAAAAGGAATAGAGAAATTTGTAACATTACTCCATCACTATGCTGGAACATGCTGTGTTCCAGTCAAATCCCCTGCTCTGGGGGCTTGGTGATGAGAGAAGTGCGTTCTTTAAAGTAGCAGTCAGCGATGATGTGTCCTTCACCACAGTGAGCGCAGAATCTCATAGGACAGGTGTGAGTCCAGTGTCTGAGTTTCTCCTTCTTGCAGAAGGGGCAGGTGTATGTGGGACATAATGAATGAAAATGTCCCCATTCTTTGCACAGAGAACATATCATGTATGTGGAGGGGGACGGATAGGAGAGGTCATCATCAGAACTCGATTCATACGTGAGGTTTGTTGCATCAGGATAGTTTGCAACAAGGGACGTGATTTCTTTTTTCTTTCCAGTTCACGTTCAATGTATAGGACTGAACCATTGTTGAGATGCATGACGTAGTGTGGCCTGAGGGTGAAAGGAGGGGGGTGGGGATGAGAGATGGTCTGCGAGGGGAATGGGAATGGATTTCGGAGACAGGGAGGTTCTGTGATCATACAACACCTCCTCGAAGTATTCTTTGAATTCTTCTTCCAATAGTCTGGGGAGGATGTCCTTAAGTAAGTCCTGGAACATGATAGGGGCAAAACTGTCAATGATATCTGGAAGTCCAGCACAAATAAGGGTGGTAAGAAGAGACTGCACTGTTTCGATGAGTGCTTGGTTGGTTAGCCCAATGTGAGTGGCATTGGCAAATAATGGTTGGAGATTGGAGAATGATACTTTGCATAGTGTGAGATGATGGTACATCCAGACTAGTCCGGGAAGGGTGGTAGAGCATAGGAAATGTAAATTGTGTTCAACCAAAAATGTCAATCCCAGGTCTTTGAGTATGGTGATGATGAGATGTCTTTGATGGACAATAGGGAGACAATGAACTCAAAGGGGAATGAAGTCAGGAAGGATGATATCAGAGCGAGGAATGGTGAGGACATGCACAAAGGTGGAGGAAGAATCTCTGACTGCTTCAGAGGGAAGGTCTTCTGTGGAAGGGGTTACAGTGTTGTTGCAGATATGTTCCACAAGTTCACAAGTAGACATGTGGGACGACGTGGGAGATGATGAGTGAGACATGTTTTGTTCTTTGTGGTATTCCTTGGCAATATCAGACCAGAAGTTGTGAGGGATTTGGTTACAGGAAGGGTTAAAGACGAAGAAGGGCATGAGGGTGGTTAGAGGGCGTGTTTTTTCTTATATGCTTTCAGCAGCATTGAAGCTCTGCTGAAGTTGTCTTCAGGTTCCCACATATCATCGGCAGAGGAGTATCCTTTCCATCTGATCAGATAGTGGTGTCTTTCCTTTGTGCCACAGTGACTCATAATTGTTACAAATTCCCTTTCTACTTATCCTGTGGGCCCTACTTTGCCGCTTTCACTTCCTAAACAGTTGGGGACACACCGCTTTACTTCTATCAACCAGTACGTTTCTTCTTTTCCTAACCTTATGCTTAGCTCTTCTCTTGTACGTTTACCAATACGGACACTTCCCGCAATGACTCGGGCTTAGCTGCCTTCCGGATACCAGTTTCTATTGTCTTCTTTCATATTCCTGATCTCAGTAATCTGCAGCACCTTTGGTCATCTCTTTTACGTTACTTTCCGATTTCCCCGATGTTCCATCAGATTCCTTATGCCTGCCCTTATCTCTCTTGTCTCTGTACTTAAGTCGCTACTGTGCATAGTGTTAGGCATTCTGTTCTTTCTGTATCATCCTGCAATCAGAGCAGTCTCTTTCTTAGGCCTCGTCAACCTAAGTTAGCTATTCGACCTTGTGGTGCTAGCCGTCTCTAGCAGCTGTGTCCTCGAGTGTTGCCTTGCCACGACACCATACTTGTAGTCGACCGAACGGTATCAAGTCCATCAAGGTCGTCGAGCCTGTAGACGCGTAATTCCTACGTCGCGCTCGTTCGCTCTGGTATAGGGTGCTCTCTCACCTTGAGCGTCGTCCAGCCGTCAGCTGAGGAACCCAAGAAGGGTTGAAGATATGCAAGTCTTTGCTTGCAGCATAACAATGATTGCTTCTATTTCGTATTGCTCTTTCCCATCTACTTCTTCTGGGGGTGGTGTTAGAAATGGGGTTCCATGTTCTTCCATGCTTTAAAAGGGAGATAAGAGGGATGCATGGAAGACCAGATGGATCTTTCATGTTGGGGGTAGTTTAAGACGATAGGCCCACAGGGTTATTACCTGTTCTATGGTAAAAGGGCCATATCTCCTTTGGGAGAGTTTGGGGTTCCTTTCAGGAAAGCATAAGTTCTGTGCTTCCAGCCAGACTTTTTCTCCAACTTTCCAGGACAGTGTTCTTGTTTTGATGCAGTTCTTCATGACTAATGCTGCTTTTTCATGTGCAGCCAGGGCTTCAATACAAGCTTCTTCAAGTTTCCTCATCTGGTTTTCAAGATCTGGAATGAACATTTTTCCAAGGGAAGGATAGGCACAGGGTTCATAGCCCATCATAACAAAGAATGGGGCTTGTTTGATAGACGAATGAATGGATGAGTTGTGCATGAATTCTGCATAGGGAAGCATTTGAGCCCATTTCGTTGGTTGCATTGTGTAGTACATGTGGAGATATGTTTCCAACTCCTGATTCATTCATTCAGTTTGTCTGTCCATCTGTGGATGATATGCTGTGGAGAGTGAGAGAGAGTAGTTGAGCAGCCTTGCTAGCTTGTGGGCAAAGGCAAAGGCAAACTGTGGGCCTCTATCCAATATTATCCTATCGTGAAGGCTGAATCTAGTGAACACATTTTTGAAAAACAAATTGGCAATTCCTGCTGTGTTGATGGATTTGAAACAAGGGCAGAGAATTACCCCCTTTGAAAGGCCATGGTCGACCATGATCATGATCAAGTCTTGCCTGTTGACTACAGAAAGATCCATTATGAGATCAACCAACACCTGCTGAAAGGGTCAGATAGCAGAGGAGGAGATGGGGGCATACAGTGGAGTCATAGGGTGGGCATTAACCTTATTTGCTTGGCAGTGCAGGCAATCCACAATGTATTTGTGGACGAAGGTGGCAAGACCCAGCCACCAATAATCATGCATAACCTGTGTTTGAGTATGAAGGATGCCACCGTGTCCTGCTGTTGCCATTTCATGGCAGTGTTTGAGGATGTTGTTGTGAAACACCTCTGGGATGTAAAGTCTATTCTGAAAGTAAAGCTGGCCTTCTTTGAAGTGCCAGTCAGATAGGGGAAACTGGGGAATGGGGAAAGTTTTGTCATCAAGTGCAGCCAGTGCTGTCAGTACAAATTTATCGGAGGATGAGGACTCAGTGATCTTATTGGTGATGGCCATATCCAGAGTTTTCATGAATAAAGTGTCAGGGAGGAGGGTGATGTTGGTGTTGTCCTTCTCATACATTACTGGGTAGAAGTATCACAATAGCACATCAGTGGGAGTGACTTGAGCTGTGGATACACTAACAAACTGTAGATTGAAGTCTTGGAGGAAAAGCATCCATCATGCTTGTCTTCACAAGAGCTTATGTGGTGACCAGAAGTACATGAGATTTTTGTGGTCTGTGAAGACTGTGACTGGGTGTCCTGCACCATGCAGGTAGTGTTTCCATGTTTCTAGGGCATGGAGGACTGCCAAGAGTTCATGATCATAGATATTGTAGTTCTGTTCAGTGTCTATGAAGGTTTGTGATTGGTAGGCACACAGGTGGTACTTGCCGTTGCCATCTTTCTGGAGGAGGACACCCCCTAATGCTACCAGGGATGCGTCAGTCATGATTGCGAAGGATTTAGATGAATCCAGCATGCGTAACACCAGCTGGCTGATGAAAATCTTTTTCAACATGTCGAATGCTCGTTGCTGTGGTTCCTCCCATTTCCAAGAGATTTCCTTCTTTGTCAGGTCATTTAGAGGGTGGGCAAGATCCACATAGTGTTACACTGCAAGCAAAGACTTGCGTGACTTCAACCCTTCTTGGGTTCCTCAGCTGACGGCTGGACGATGCTCAAGGTGTGAGAGCACCCTATACCAGAGCGAGTGAGCACGATGTGGGAATTACGTGTCCACGGGCTTGACGACCTTGACAGACTTGATACCATTCGGTCAACTATCAGTATGGTGTTGCGGCAAGGCAACACTCGAGGACACAGCAGCTAGAGATGGCTAGCACCACATGGTCAAATAGCTAACTTAGGTTGATGAGGCCTAAGAAAGAGACTGCTCTGATTGCAGGGGATTACAAAAAGAACAGAATGCCGAACACAGTGCGTGGTAATGACTTAAGTACAGAGGTTGACGAGATAAGGGGCGGCATATGGAACATGATAGAACAACGGAGAAATCGGATGATAGCGTAAAAGACATGACTAACGTGCTGTGGGTGACCGAGATTTGGAATGTGAAGGAAGGAAGTAGAAACCAGTCTCTGGAAGGCAGCTATACCTGAGTCAAAGCGGAAAGTAACTGTATTGGTAAATGTACAAGAGAAGAGCTAGGCGTAATGAAAGAAAAAGGAGGAACATACTCACAGATAGATGTAGTGCTGTGCATCCCCAATTGTCTATGAGATAAAAGTGGTATAGTAGAACGGGTGGTAACAAAAGAAGGGAAATTTGTAACATTACCTCATTCGTATGCTGGAACATGCCATGTTCCAGTCAATCCTCCATCTCCCAGGGTTCTGTGACGAGGGAAGTATGTTCTTTGAAAGGGCAGTCATCTGTGATATGGCCTTCTTCACCACAATGTCCACAAAACCTCAAGGGGCAGGTGTGGGTCCAGTGTCCAGGGTTCTTTATTTTGCAGAATGGGCAGACGTAGGATGGACAAGCTGCTCGAAGATGTCCCTGTTCTTTGCACAGAGTACATATCAAATCAGGCGAGGTGGTCGGGTAGGATAGTTCATCATCAGAGGATGATTCGTATTCAACGTTTGTTGCCCCAGTGTAATCCTTAAGTTTTTCGTCTGTGATTTCTCTTTTCTTTCCTGTCCACATTCGACATACAGGATAGAACCATTGTTTAGCAGAACAGCAAAGTGTGGGTTCCGGATGAAAGGAAGGAGGTGGGGACAAGAGTCGTTCAGCTAGGGGAATAGGTACTGGCACTGGGGACATTTCAGGGTCATACGAGGTTTCTTGGAAGTATTCTTTGAACTCTTCCTCTGACAGGCAAGGAAGGACATCTTTGAGTAAGTCTTTGAACATGATCGGGGCTAGCCCGTCTATGATATCTGGCATGCCGGCATTGATAAGGGTGGACAAAAGGGATTGAACAGCTTCAACCAGGGCTTGGTTTGTGAGGCCGATGTGGGCAGTGTTGGCGAAGGAAGGTTGTATATTTGTGAATGAGGTTCAGCAGAGTGCAAGACAATGATAAGTTCGAACTAGTCCAGGTAAGGTGAGGGAACGGAGGTAATGGAGGTCGTGTTTGACCAAGAAGGTTAAGCCAGGGTCTTCGAGTACAGCTACGATTATGTGTCTTTGAAAAATGATAGAGAGGCAGTGAATTCGAAGAGGGATGAAATCTGGTAAAATGATATCAGATCTGGGAAGGGTGGGTACTTGAGCGAAAGCAGAGGGGGGTGGGGAAACGTTGTTGTTTCTAATGCATTCTGCGAGTTCATGGGTGGATGTGTATGATGAGGTTGGAGAGGATGAGTGAGACATTTCTTGTTCTTTGCAGTATTCTTCAGCGACCTGAGACCAGAAATCTTTGGGGATGTGGTTGCAGGAGGGAATGAAATTGAAGAGGGGCATATCGTTCAGCAAAGTTGGTGTTTCTTCTTATACACCTTCAGCAAGGTTGAAGCTCCGCTGAAGTTGTTTTCCAGTTTCCATGTGTCTTCAGCTGACGAATAGCCTTTCCAGCACACAAGATAGTGGCGCTGCCTCATGGAGCCATGATGACTCATGATTGCTTCAATTTCATATTGTTCTTCCCCATCTACTTCTTCTGGGGGTGGTTCTATAAAGGCCGTTCCGAATTCTTCCATGCTGCAGAAGGGGGATAAGAGGGATGTGTGGAAGACAGGATGGATTTTCCAAGTAGAGGGAAGCTTAAGACGATACACCCATGGAGTTATTACCCCATCAATGGTAAAAGGACCAAATCTTCTTTGTGTCAGCTTTGGGGTTCTTCCAGGGAATTTCAAGTTCCGTGCTTCCAACCATACTTTCTCTCCTATTTTCCATGATGGGATGCGGTTTTTGATATGGTTCTTCATCATGAGCACAGCTCTTTCATGTGCTGCAATGGCTTCGTTCCTGGCTTCTTCCAGGGTTTCCATGCATTTACTAAGTTCCGGTAGGAATGTTTTCCCATGTGGGGGGTGGGCACGTGGTTCATATCCAAGAATGATGAAAAATGGGGTTTGTTTCGTGGATGAATGGACAGAGGAATTATGGCAGTATTCCGTGTAAGGTAGCATCTTGATCTATTTGTCAGGTTGTGTTGCGCAGAACATTCTCAGGTACGTTTCCAATTCCTGGTTCATGCATTCTGTTTGTCCATCTGTTTGCGGGTGGTATGCCATGGATAGGGAGAGGAAGTAATCTAGAAGCCTTGTGAGCTCTCTGGCGAAGGCAGACACGAATTGTGGACCTCTGTCTGAGATGATTTTGTCATGTAGGCCGAATCGGGTGAACACGTGTTTGAAAAAAAGGTTGGCTACTCCTGCTGCATCGATTGTTTTAGAACAAGGGCAGAGAATTACCCCCTTCGAAAGGCCATGGTCAACCACGACCATGACAGCATCAAATCCATCCATTTTAGGAAGATCTGTGATAAGATCAATGGATACTTGTTGGAAGGGGCGCATGGCAGAGGATGGTATTGGGGAATATGGCGGGGTCGTTGGGTGGGTGTTAACCTTGTTTGCCTGACATTGGGGGCAGCCGTTGACAAACTTTTGGACAAAAGTGGCAAGTCCAGGCCACCAGTAGTCGCACATGACTCTGATTTGTGTTCTGATAATACTGCCATGACCTGCGGTGGATGTGCAGTGGCAGTGTCATATCACATTGTTTCTGAATTTGGCCAGGATATAGAGTCGGTTCTGGAAGTATAACTGGCCATTTTCAAAGTGCCAGTCAGATAAAGGGAATTGGGGAATTGGGGAGTTCTTTTCATTGATGGCCGCCAATGCTGACATAATAAATGGGTCAGTGGAAGACGACTTGCGGATCTTATTCGCAATTGACAGATCTAGAGTTTTGACAAAGAGTGTGTCTGGTAGGAGAATTACGTCTTCGTTGTCATTGTTGAATGTGGCTGGATATAGGAATCGGGATAACGTGTCGGCCGGTGCGACTTGAGTGGCTGGTATGCTGATGAATTGCAGGTCGAAGTCCTGCAGAAATAACATCCATCACACTTGTCGTCTGGATAGTTTGTGGGGTGTGCAGAAATACGTGAGGTTTTTGTGGTCTGTGAAGACCAAGACTGGGTGACCTGCTCCTCGCAGGTAATGTTCCCATGTGTCGAGGGCATGTAGGACTGCGAGAAGTTCATGATCATAGATGTCGTAGTTCCTTTCTGCGTCAATGAATGTCTGCAAGTGGTAGGCGCATGGGTGGTACTCTCTGTTGCCATCTTTCTGTAGGAGTACACCTCCTGAGGCTACCAAGGAGGTGTCGGTCATGATTGTGAAGGGTTTTGTCAAGTCCAGCATTCTCAATACCGGTTGGTTAATGAATATTTGTTTTAGAGTATTGAACACTTTCTGTTGAGATTCTTTCCATTTCCAAGGAAGTTCCTTCTTTGTTAAATCATTGAGGGGTCGGGCTAAATTTGCATAGTTGGGTACAAATTTTTGGTAGAAATTGCAGAAACCTAAGAACGACCGCACACCTTTAACCATGGTGGGCGGTTTCCAGTCCTCGATTGCTTTGACCTTGTGAGGGTCAAGGCAGACTTGTCCTTCCTTTATTACCATGCCAAGATATTCCATTTCAGGAGCATTGAAAGTACATTTCAACAGCTTGAGGTACAACTTCTCTTGTTGAAACCTGTCCAGGACTCATCGGGTGCATTTCTGATGGGTGGGGAGGTCTGAAAAGGCAAAACCGAGGTCATCCATGTATATTCCAAGCCATCCTTCTGCTATCATGTCTCGGAAAATATGGTTCATCATGTTTTGGAAATGGGGCAGGGCATTGGAGAAGCCAAAGAACATGACCTGGGGTTCAAACAGACCTTCCAACGTTATGAACGCTGCTTTCCATTGACTGTCTTTTTGAATGAGGACATTGTTGTATCCCCAACGGATGTCGAACTTGGTGAAGAATTTGGCGTTCTTAAACTTGTCGAATAGTTCCAAGATGATCGGGAGGGGATACGCATTCTTGACCGTGTAAGAGTTTAGATACCGGTAATCTTGACATGGGCGAAGTTTTCCATCTTTCTTTCCTACAAAGAAGAAAGGGGATGCTTGTGGGGATGTTGAGGGGATGATCTTGCCATTTTCCATATTTTCTGTTATAAAATCCTTGCATGCCTGTTGTTCTGCCGGGTTGAGGGGATAGACCTTTGCGACTTTCGGAACGAATTCGTCGTCCGTGATGATAGGGAAATCAAACCTTCCACAGTTCAGGGGTAGTTCACCTTTTGGTGGTTCATCAAAAACATCTTTGAAGTCTTTGTATGCTTCAGGGAGGGTTACTTTGGTTTTCTGGGCATTTTGGGCTATTTCTGTTGACAGGGTGACCTTATTGATGAATGTGGTGAGTTGGTGGCACTCTTCTACCATGGGTTCTTTGATTTCGTCTTTAATGAGGAGATTTCCAATTCTCCAATTGATGACCGGGTTGTGTTTCTTAAGCCAGGGGTGGCCTAGGATGATGTCTTCTTTTCCAAGATCTGTAACATAGAAATCTTGGATGTGGGTGTAGGGGGTGGGTCCATGAATGGTGAGTGTCATTCTGGACATGAATTTGATTGTTCTGGCTGTGTTTTCGGAACTGTCAGCGTTCATTACTAGGATGGCATTTCTCATCCTTCTGAAACCAAGTTTCTTTCTCTGGAGGAAGTTCCAAGAAACGAAGGACCCAGTTGCACCGCTATCGAGTAGTGCTTTCGTGTCAACTTTCTTTCCATTCCCATGCAACGAGATCAAAAGATGAGAGGATTTGTTCTTGTTGTCCGTAGTGTACATGGGAGAAAGTGTGACTGTAGGGAGACATTGTGTTGACTGTCTACACTCCCTTTTTAAAAATCCTGAGCGACAGGCTCTTCTTTGGTTTGCCCTTCTGGAGCTTCTTGTTCCGGCATTCTTTCTTCGAAACAAGTATGCAATACTTTGAGGATTTCTTCTTCCGAACTTCCTTTGGTCCGGAGTTGTTTGATGTACTCATCGATAGGGGATGTGGGGATAACGCGTTGTGGTGTTGGTCAGTATGGGGGAGGCTTCAATGATTCTGCAGGAGTTTCTACGGTTCTGACAGTGACCGGCTTATGGTATGTCATGGTTTTTCCTTTGCTATGATTGGCTGCCCAACAGCCTGGTTTTTTGCACACGAAGCATTTCTTTTCTCTGATGAGTTTTGCTTGTTCGTCCAGACAGAGTTTGATAAAATCCATGTCCATCGCATTTGGGTCTCTGTTACAGGATTGATAGGAGGATGAAGAGGATGAATAGAAGTTGTTTCACCCTATGTTTCTTGCATGTGTGATGTTTGAGTGCATTTCTGCGGCCTTCTTGACCAGCAGTTCTAGTGTGGTGGGTGTGCCGTTAACGATAATAGGGTCTCAGATTTCTTTATCCAACTCAGCTAAAAACTTGTAGCATTTCTCTTGCTCATCGGTGATCTTTGCTTTGTCAATGAGGGTTCTCGCCTCAGTGATGTATTCTAGGAAGCTGTCTTCCCAGCAGTTGTCTTCACCTTTCTTTCAGCATTGCTGGAGTCGTTCCAGTTTGAATTGTGCATTTGATACTTGGTCCACCAGGAAGAAGGTGGCATCAAAATCTTCCACCATTTTGGCGAAAGTCTTATCTGCCGCTGCTATGGCGGGGTTGTTGATCTTGTCATACCAGTGGTCTGCAAAGGCGGCTCCTCACCCCTCTGGCATCCTGTTCAAGGTGGTACACAGTTTGGTTGTGTCAGCCGCATACAGAGCGGCATTTATGGTAAAGTAGGCCTTCATGGCCTTCATCCATCACTGGGCGTCCTCGGACTTGCCAGTAAAGCAATCCGGGAGAGTGGCTTTCAATTCTGCCATTGGTGGGGGTGGGGGAGTGATGAAGATAGGGGAGGGTGGTGGTGGTGGAGAAGGTGGGTTGGGTGGGGGTGAAGGAGATGAAGACAATTCTTCGGGTTTGGGTGTAGGAGTACAGGCAGAAAAGGACCTTCCTAGTCCTAGTATTCTCTTTGTTTTCTCGTGGGATTTCGTCCACAAGCTTTCCGGGATGTACGACGACGCGGTCGGGACCGGGGTTCCTGCTGATACTGACTGT
>JBBPKF010000500.1:0-11740 GCA_038089175.1 Binderoboletus segoi | reverse complement strand
ACAGGAAATCCGGTCCTGACCGCATCATCATACATCCCAGAAAGTTCGTGGATGTCATCCCGTGAAAAGACAAAGAGACTACTTGGACTAGAAAGGTCCTTCTCTGCCTGTACCCCTTCACCTGAACCCAACGAATCATCTTCCTCTCCCTCTCCTCCACCCAACCCACCTTCACCACCACTGCCACCCTCTTCTATCTTCGTCACTCCTCCACCCCCACCTATGGCAGAATTAAAAGCCGCTCTCCCAGATTGCTTCACTGGCAAGTCTGAGGATGCTCAGCGATGGATGAAGGCCATGAAGGCCTACTTTACTGTAAATGCTGCTCTGTATGCAGCCAATGCAACCAAGTTATGTACTACATTGAACAGGATGCCAGAAGGGCAAGGAGCTGCTTTCGCAGACCATTGGTACGACAAGATCAACGACCCTGCCATAGCTGCAGCTGACAAAACATTCACCAAGATGGTGAAAGACTTTGACACAACCTTTTTCCCGATTGATCAAGTATCAAACGCATGTTTCAAATTGGAAAGACTCCAACAACATCGAAAGAAGAATGATGAAAACCGTTGGGAAGACGGTTTCTTGGAATACGTCTCTGAGGCAAGAACCCTCATTGATAAAGCAAAAATCATCGACGAGCAAGAAAAATGCTACAAGTTTTTAGCCGGTCTGGATAAAGAAATCTGAGACCCCATCATTGTCAACGGCACGCCCGCCACCCTCAAATTGCTAGTTAAGAAAGCTGCAGAAATGCACTCAAACATCACCCATGCAAGAAATATCAGACGAAATAACTTCTATTCGTCCTCCACCTCCTCATATCAATCTCGCAGCAGAGATCCGAATGCGATGGACATTGACTTCATCAAACTCCGTCCAAATGAATGAGCCAAGCTCGTTAGAGAAAGAAAATGCTTCATATGCAAGCAGCCAGGCTGTTGGGCAGCGAACCACAGTAAAGGAAAGACAACAACATACCGAAAGCTGGTCACTGTCAGACAAGTAGAAACCCCTGCGGAATCATTCAAACCTCCGCTGTACAGACCAACGCCTCAACGCATCATCCCCACTTCCCCCATTGACGAATATGTAAAACAACTCTGAACCAAAGGAAGTTCAGAAGAAGAAATACTAAAGGTATTACACACCTGCTTCGAAGAAAGAATGCCGGAGCAGGAAGCCCCAGAAGGGCAAGTCAAAGAAGAGCCTGTCGCTCAGGATTTTTGAAAAGGGAGCGTAGACAGTCGACGCAACGTCTCCCTACAGTCACACTTTCACCCATGTACACTACAGACAACAAGAACAAAGCTTCTCACCTCTTGATCTCGTTACATGGGAATGGAAAGAAAGTCGACACAAAAGCACTACTCGACAGCGGTGCAACCAGGTCCTTCGTTTCTTGGGACTTCCTCCGGAGAAAGAAACTTGGTTTCAGAAGGATGAGAAATGCCATCCTAGTTATGAACGCCGATGGTTCCGAGAACACAGCTGGAACAATCAAATTTATGTCCAGAATGATGCTTACCATTCGTGGACCCACCCCTTACATGCACGTCCAAGATTTCTATGTTACCAATCTTGGAAAAGAAGATATTATCCTTGGCCACCCTTGGCTGAAAGCACACAACCCGGTCATCAACTGGAGAACCAGAAACCTTCTCATCAAGGAGAAAACGGAAGAACCCATGGTTGAGGAATGTCACCAACTCACCATGTTCATTAACAAGGTCACCCTATCTATGGAAATTGCACAAAACGCTCAGAAGACAGAAGTAGTCCTCCCTGAAGCATACAAGGACTTCCAAGACGTCTTCGACGAACCACCAAAAGGCGAACTACCACCCAACCGTGGAAGATTTGATTTCCCAATCGTCACCGATGACGAATTTGTCCTGAAGGTCACCAAGGTGTACCCCCTCAACCCTATGGAACAACAAGCGTGCAAAGATTTCATTAAGGAAAATACGGAAAATGGCAAAATCATTCCCTCGACCTCCCCACAAGCACTTCCTTTCTTCTTCGTAGGAAAAAAGGATGGAAAACTTCGCCCATGTCAAGACTACAGGTACTTAAACTCGCATACGGTCAAAAACGCATATCCACTCCCAATCATCTCTGAACTCTTTGACAAGTTCAAAAATGCCAAATTCTTCACCAAGTTCAACATCTGATGGGGATACAACAACGTCCTCATCGAGGAAGACAGTCAATGAAAGGCGGCATTTATTACATCTGAAGGGTTATTCGAACCACAGGTCATGTTCTTCGGTTTTTCCAATGCCCCACCACACTTCCAAAACATGATGAACCACATCTTCCGAGATATGATAGCAGAAGGTTGGCTAGGAATATACATGGACGACCTCGGTTTTGCATCCCCAGACCTCCCCACACATCAAATGTGTACTCATAGAGTTCTTGACTGATTCCGTCAAGAAAAACTGTACCTCAAACTGTCGAAATGCACATTCGACACCCCCAAAATGGAATACCTCGGCATGGTTATAAAAGAAGGACAAGTCTGCCTTGACCCACACAAGGTCAAGGCTATTGAAGAATGGAAACCACCCACCACGGTCAAAGGAGTGCAGTCATTTTTAGGATTCTGCAATTTCTACCGAAAATTTGTGCCCAACTACACAGACATAGCTCGCCCTCTAAATGATCTAACAAAAAAGGAATTCCTGTGGAAATGGGAAGAAACACAACAAAAAGCATTCCACAAGCTGAAAGAAATCTTTATCAATCAACCGGTACTACGAATGCCAAATTCAACATAACCCTTTGCCATTATGACCGATGCCCCCCTTGTAGCATCCAGGGGAGTCCTCCTACAGAAAGATAGCAACAGAGAATACCATCCGTGCACTTATCATTCACAAACATTTATCGACATGGAAAGAAACTATGACATTTATGACCAAGAACTCCTAGCCATCCTCCATGCACTAGAAACATGGAAACACTACCTGTGAGGAACAGGACACCCCATAATGGTCTTCACTGACCATAAAAACCTCACGTACTTCCACGCCCCTCACAAACTTTCATGAAGACAGGCGTGATGGATGTTATTCCTCCAAGACTTTGATCTACAATTCATCAGTGTCCCTGCAGCACAAGTAGCACCAGCTGATACACTATCCCACTACCCCTACCCTGCAACGTACGAGAATGACAACGAGAACGTCACACTTTTGCCTGACAACCTGTTTATCAAAACCCTTGACATGTCCATCGCTGATAAGATCGCGCAATCATCATCCTCTGATCCATTCATCTTATCGGCGCTTGCCGCTATTGATGAAAAGAATTCCCCTATTCCCCGATTTCCACTATCCAACTGGCATTTCGAGAATGGCCAGTTGTACTTCCAGAAATGGCTCTACATTCCAGCCGAATTCCATAACAACGTCGTACGACATTGCCACTGTACATCCACTGTGGGTCATGGCAGTATCATTAGAACTCAAACCAGAGTCATGCACAACTATTGGTGGCTGGGACTCGCAACATTCATCTGGAAATTTGTCAATGGCTGCCCACAATGTCAAGCAAACAAAGTCAACACCCACCCGACGACCCCCCCATACTCCCCTATCTCTTCCTCCGCTACCCGCCCGTTTCAACAGGTTTCTGTAGATCTCATCACGGATTTGCCGGTTGTCGATGGTCTAGACGCTATCATGGTCATGGTCGACCATGGCCTTTCGAAGGGGGTAATTCTCTGCCCTTGTTCAAAAACTATTGATGTGGTGGGTGTCGCTGAACTCTTTTTCAAATATGTCTTTACTCGATTTGGCCTACATGATAAAATCATCTCAGACAGAGGGCCACAATTTGCTTCCGCCTTCACCAGGGAACTTGCAAGACTCCTGGATTACTCTCTTTCCTTATCCACAGCATACCACCCACAAACGGACGGGCAAACCAAGCACATGAACCAGGAACTGGAAACATACTTAAGAATGTTCTGCGCAACTGAACCCGACAAATGGGTCAAGATGTTACCCTACGTGGAATATTGTCACAACTCCTCCATCCATTCATCCATGAAACAAACCCCTTTCTTTATTATCCTGGGATACGAACCATGTGCTTACCCCCCACTTGGAAAAACCTTCCTCCCGGAACTCAGCAAACACATGGAGACCCTGGAAGAAGCCAGGAACGAAGCTTTCGCAGCACATGAAAGAGCCACGTTAGTAATGAAAAACCGTATCAAAACGTGGACACCTGCATGGAAGATTGGAGAAAAGGTGTGGTTAGAAGCATGGAACTTGAGATTCCCTGGAAGAACCCCAAAACTGTCTCAAAGAAGGTTCGGCCCCTTTACCATCGAAAGGGTAATAACTCTGTGGGCATATCACCTTAAGCTCCCTCCCACCTGGAAAATCCACCTGGTTTTTCACGCATCCCTTTTAACTCCCTTCCGCAGCACGGAAGAATTCGGAACATCATTCACAGAACCACCCCCAGAAGAAGTAGACAGGGAAGAACAATATGAAATAGAAGCGATCATGAGTCACCGAGGCTCCACTAGGCAACACCACTATCTGGTGTGCTGGAAAGGCTATTCGTCCACAGAAGACACATGGGAACCTGAAGATAACTTCAGTGGAGCTTCAAAGCTGCTGAAGGCGTATAAGAAGGAACACCAACTGCGTTAAACAACATGTCCCTCTGGAGCTTTATTCCCTCCTGTAACCACATCCCAAAAGACTTTTGGTCCCAAGTAGCCGACAAATATTTGAAAGAACAAAACATGACTCGCTCTTCATCTCCCACTTCCTCTCACACGTCCACTCGTGAACTCGCCAAACAAATCAGAAACAACACCATTACACCCCCTCCCGAAGAACCCTCCACATTTGCAAGCATCCCTACTCTCCCCAGATCTGACATCATTCTCCCTGATTTCATCCCTCTCTGCATCCACTGCCTTCCAATGGTATACCAACGCCACATCATCGTCACCGTATTAGAAGATTCCGGACTCACTTTCCTTGTTGAACACGATTTACATTACCTTTGCTCTCTTGTTCTCCCTAGCCTTGTTCGAACCTACCACTGTCTATGTCTATGCAAAACCTCCTTCACCAATATCCAACCATCCTTTGCCAACGCTGCTCGCATCGGGCTCACAAACCAAGCCCTGGTCAAGACCTTCCAATCTTTGTTGTCCACCCTCATCAATGCCGGTTTACCTGATATCATAGATGGATTAGCTCCTGTCATGTTCTGTGACTTACTCAAAGACATCTTACCCCGATTGTCTGAAGAGGAGTTCAAAGAGTACTTCCAAAACACCGAGTATGACCCCAAGGTAGCCCCCGTACCCGTTAAAGTCCCGCTCGCTGACCACATATCTTCACCCCCACCATCCTTTTATCCGGAACCCACACTACGCCGTACTTCTCAACAATGGTTCCACCCTATATGTAGAACGTGGAAAGGAAAGAAAAGAGACCTCACAACAGAACAACTTAAGGATTATGCTGGCGTGATGAACCTTGATTATGAATCATCCTCAGATGACAACCTCACATACCCAACCACCTCACCATCATCGTTATGTACTCTGTGTCAAGAACGGAGGCATCTACGTTCTTCCTGTCCATCATATGTCTGCCCCTACTGCAAAGTAACCAACCCCAGCCATTGGACCAGCATGTGCCCTAGCAGGTTCTGCAGACATTGCGGAGTAGAAGGTCATATTGCAGACGACTGTCCGTTCCGCGAACGTACATTGCTTGTCACCGAGCCCCGCAAAACAGAGGATTGACTGGAACATGGCATGTTCCAGCTTAAGACAGGGGTAATGTTACAATTTTCCCTTTCGTTACTCTTCGTCACGGCAACGGCCCGCTACTTCTTCTTTACTATCACAGACACTATACTCCAGCAACTGCTATATGGAGTTACTTGTACGTTCATACTCTTCCTCACCCTACGCTTGCTTCTTCTTTGTTTCATCCTTGAATACGGACACTTCCCGGCATGACTCAGGGTTAGCTGCTTTTCGGATACCGGTTTCTTCTACATTCTTTCATATTCCAAATCTCGGTAATCCACAGCACATTAGTCATTCCCTTTGACTCATCCTATGATTTCTCTGATGTTCTCTCGTGTTCCATATGCTGGCCCTCATTCCAATCATCTCTGTACTTAAGTTGCTACCGTGCCCAGTGTTAGGCATTCTGTTCTTTTTGTATTCCCCTGCAATCAGAGCCATCTCTTTCTTAGGCCTCGTCAACCTAAGTTAGCTATTCGACCAAGTGGTGCTAGCCGTCTCTAGCCGCTGTGTCTTCGAGTGTTGCCTTGCCACGACACCGTACTTATAGTCGACCAAATGGTATCAAGTCCGTCAAGGTTGTCGAGCCCATGGACGCGTAATTCCCACATCGTGCTTGTTCATTCTGGTATAGGGTGCTCTCTCACCTTGAATGTCGTCCAGCCATCGGCTGAGGAACCCAAGAAGGGTTGAAGAACGCAAGTCTCCACTTGCGGCGTAACACTGTGGGTCCAGGGTTACTCAGACTCAGAAGGCCATGGTATAAATCAATTTGATATGTATATCTAATGGTAATCACACCGGCATGTCTTTGTGTCAAATACAGTATGTGAGGTGAAGTCCCTGCTGTAATGTCTATGGTGGTTTCTGAAAACCCCAGGCTATATACTCCATACATTAGCCCTGTGATGTTGATTGTTCTACATAGTCAACATAGTAAGTCACCCAATCCCCAGTTCTACAGAGTGCTATATAGGCAACATAGAAGGTATTTGGCTACAGAGCACTATATAGCCTATATAGAACATCACTGTCTACATACTTTTTCTTTTTTATAGATGTACATCTAAGGGACAGCTGGTATGAGGGATGGGAGTGTTATGCCAGTTGTGCACAACAGAAAAGGGGACAATATTGGGTGGAGGAGAACATGGTGGGGAAATAGTGAATGGGGGGTCTGAGCAGCCCCATGCATCTGCAAAAAAGTTGATGACTATATAGTACTCTGTAGCCTGTATAGTGTTGGTAGCTCTGATAGTCTTCTCAAGTCTATATAGTCTATATAGCCAACACTGTGTCTACATGTGCTACCATAGCAAATATGAATACATATCTGGCTACCATAGAAGTCCAAGTCTACCATAGTCACCCTCAAGTAACTACCACTATAGCATCACAATTAGGTCCCCCATGGTAACTTTATTGACACAATTCCATTATAATTTATGCTATATACATATGCTGTGACTGCACTACATCCCATCCCCCCATCCCAGCTCCATGGTCATTGTCATCATGCATTGCACCCCAGAGTCACCACACTGGTGCCATTGTCATCATCTTCTGGTCTCTGTGGCACTGGCCATGTGCACATCATCATTGCCACCATTGTGGCATCATGCAGTCAGTCATACCTGCACTCCTGTCATCATTGGTGTGGCACTGTAATATCAGATGTATCTGCCCCACCTCATTGTGGTATCATGCGGTTAGCTGTCCTCATGCCTCCACTGTCATCACCATGGCTGCACTGGAAATGGGACAGGGGGACATGAGGTGGGTGGATACACTCAAGATGGGCAGGTGGGCTGCAAACTGAGTAGTTGAACTCAGGGTTGAACAGAAGAAGTGCAAGGCAAGTGAGCGAGCAGAATGGGTGTGCTTGAGGTTGGATGCCAGATGTGCAGTGAGCCAAGCAGTTGCACTCAGGGTGGGACAAAAGAGGCATGGGACAAATGGGTGGGCAGAGTGGATGCACTTGAAATGGGATGGGCAGGCCACAAGCTGAGTGGTTATGCTCAGGATGGGACAGAAGGGGTGTGAGGCAAGTGGGCAGGCTAGTAGATGGGTGGGAGTAGCTGCACTGTGGTATCCACCATGTGTCATCATCATCCTCATGGCCATGGCACAGTCACATGCTTGCTGTCATCATCTAGGCACCAGTGACACTCAAAGTGACACTGGCAGAAACTTGAAGGCAAGCGACTGTGCTCAAGAAGGGACATGACTGGGACATGAGGTGAGCAGTTTAGGTGTGATGGCATTCACTGCATGTCCTTGTCCTCATGCATGGCATTGGCCACAGACATGTTGTTGATATCACTGTCATGGTCATGGCACTGCCACATGCTTGTTGCCACAGTCATTGTCATCATCATCATTGTAGCATTGTGACATTGGTCATGGATGCATCACTGACATCATCATTGTGGTCATGGTGCTGCTGTCTTCATTGTTCACATCTGGGCATGGTGATATCTGCCATGCGTTGTCATCATCATCATGGTGTTTTGGTATTGGCCATGGGCATGTCATCAATGATGTCATGGTTAAATCAGTGCCACATGCCATGCACCATCCTCCTTCTCATCTCCATGGCACCATGGTGTTACATGTCATTGATGTTGTCATCACAGTCACAGTGCCACTATGGGAGCAGTCACCTTTATCTGAGCATGGTAGTACCCACTGCATGTCGCCATCATCCTTGTGGTCACAGTGCTATCCCATGCTCCAAGTTGCTGGTGTCATCATCTGGGCACAGTGGCATTCACCATGTATCCTTGTCCTTGTGTGTCATGGCATTGGCCATGGGCATGTTGTTGGCATCATCAAATTGGTCATAGCTGCATCAGGAGGTGAGGCGCAAGGCAAGTGAACTGAAAAATAAAAGTAACTAGCACTGGCAGTAGTCAAGCGAAAAGTCAACCATAATCACATGACCAGTTCATTCACAAGAATTCCATCAAGTTCCAAGCCATTAGGAAACTGAATGCTACACTTTATTAGGATTTTAGATTAGTACATAAGTCTACTCATTTTTACTCAACTACAAGATGAAACAATGAATTTGAATATGCCATCAGATGTCAGATAGTAGACATTTCATTTCTTCCAGGTTATGCTTAGGCCAACACTCTGTATTTTTTAGTCCTAAGCATAGTCTACCACACTTTTCCCATTTTGCCAGCTTAATGGCAAATACACTGTGGCCTGTTCTTGTGTCAAATATGTGAGTGTGAAGTCCCTGCCATAATGCCTATGGTGGTGGTTTCAAAAAAACCAGGCTACATAGTCTATGTGTTACCATTGTAATGTTAATTGTTCTATATAGACAACATAGTAAGTCATCCAACATCTGATGCTACAGAGTGCTATATAGGCAATATAGAAAGTATTTAACTACAGAGCACTATATAGCTAATATAGAACATCCCTGTCTACACAAATTTTTCTTTTTTGCAGATGTGGCATAGCTGCCAATGCGCCATTTTGCGACTGTCGTCCCATGGGATGTATCGAGACAGTGGATGTTGCCATTTTCGAATTGACTGTCGTGTGACCAGACGAGAGATTGGTTGCACCACGACCCAACTTCGATTGGAAAGTCGACCAGGAGGCGACCGTCGTGTGTGTCGTAGACGCACAAGGACTCGCGCAGAAATGTGGCAGTGGCAATGAGGCGGCAGTCAGGCGACAACTTGACTGCTCCCACCTGGTTGTCGCGTTCCAATAGGCCGAGGATTCTCTGGCCGGCTGAAAGCGACCACACGCAAGCTGTGTGGTCATACGATCCGCTCATTATCTGCGTCCCGTCAAGTGAGACGTCCACCGCCCACATTATGTCCCTGTGTGCTCTGATCTCGATCACATTTTCACGGCTCGTGGCACTCCACACTTTCACTCGGCCACTGCCCATCCCACCGATAACCACTCGCCATCTGTTGACGCTGCAAAGTCGAAAAAAATAGATCCCACTCCTATCGGCATCCTCACCTGCTTGCCATTTTCGACCCGCCGACGTTGAACCGTTCCTTCGCCGCTGCTGCTTGTGACTTACTTTCCATCAGCAAGGAATGCAACTGGAACAACGAAACCATCACTGTCGATCGACCATGTATGCTATTGGCAGGAGAGGGATGCGTCTATGGTGAACTCTTCAGTCCCCGCCGCTGTTGCACTTTCGACATCCTTGTTTGATCACCTTGGACTGGTGTTCCCTCTATTAGGCGACTGCCACTGGAAGATGGTCGGCTTACTCTCCAATCCGGATCTTTTTGTAATGGTCAGTATTGTCCCTCCAACTGTCTCGCCCACATACTCACCGTTTGTCGTCATCAGGACTGTTCTTGGACTGCGTGGGGATAACCCTTGACAGGTTATGGAGGGGAGGACGAAAGAAGAATGCGCAGTTGGTCCTCAGTCTTCATGATTGATATTATCGTCCTCATTGAGGGTCCATGAATGACAGGAAGAACGACCCTGCGTGGAGCGCCCGACACCGTGACAAGGCAGAGGCGTGTCGAACTGGCATGCATAGGATGATCTTCGTGGGCTGCTAGCTGAATAGGGTTGAAGGGAGGGGCCTGCGGGTAGACTCGATGCCTCGAACAGTTTTATCGCTAGGATATTCTGGAACAGTGGTAGTCCATGTTTGTGATTCAGATTAGGTCTTCACCAAGCCTACATCTTGCTGAGCACTTGGAATTCCCCACGTAAACTGGGGATTATACGACTTGGAGTGCACCAAGACATATAGGCAAGCAGTTACTCGCATGGAAGCTCAGAGGCAAGGAATCTATAAAAAAGGCTAAAGCAGCAGTTTACGACCCTCTTCCTCGGTAACCCCCAGGCTACCATACCACATCACTTATACGAATGGATCTTGTCATGGTCCGAACTCCGACCCTCGAGCCCTCTCGCGTCTTCTCCTCTTCAGCTGCCGTGTTCCTGTAGCAGCTCGAATTCTCATGTGTTGCTAGACGGTCGAAAAAGGGCCACTAGAATAGACTTTCGACTTTCGACTCGACTTCACCTCATTAGATGAGTATGCCAGGGAAGAATCACTGGCAGCCCGCCATAAAGTAGTCATGGCGCCATGCTCGTTGTTGGGGATCATCCCGTTACCTAGTACATACTTGATATCTTTCCGACTTACACTAGGTTACCATATTTGGACAGCAGCGTCCGTTAGCACACGCGTCCGTTTGTTACGCTTTCTCCAGTCTCGCACAACGTCGACTGGAGGTAAGCATCTACTGTACGTTACATTTAGCTCCCTGCTCACGTACTATAGTCCTTACGGACTCGTGTTCCAGGCCGACTATCCTTTCACACTCGTCTCCATAACTGACCGGTGTGTGCTGACTGATGTGTGGATCATGGCAGTCATGTGTCGGGATGACCACAGCATAAATCTCTCCTCTATGGAATGTCTGCGAGGCAACGGCAGCCTGTGATCCATTCTGGCTCAACCCAGGTCGTCGAGCCATGTCACAGGAGCAGGTACGAACTGGTACGGGTCAGAGATCGCCAGATCGTTTGCCGTACTGCCTGAGATGCGCGAGCGATGCATTCCTATCCCACTTTCTTATACACAATATTGCGTTTCTTACGCACTTCACATATCCCTCTGCCGCATCGCACTCAGGATGCGGTATTGAGCTCTGCGCGCTTCCGCTCACACATTCTTTTGTCCCACACGCGGACGTAGTCGAGCACGACGCACCCCTATATCACGCGCTACGCCCAGGGATATAGACATCTCGGGCTTTTGCATAATGCTGCATTTAGTACAAACGCCCAGGACGCGGGACAGAAGGGGTATGCTACCAGGCGACGTGCGAGGTTAGATGCAGTCGCTGTTGGGGAGCGCTACCACTGATGCTATGATCCCGGTTATTAAGCTGATCCTCCGACGGGGCAACCACCATCCAGAAG
>JBBPKF010000499.1:0-11742 GCA_038089175.1 Binderoboletus segoi | reverse complement strand
CGTGGATGTGTTCAGTAAGAGCAAGGCCTCCACCCTTGCCCCACACTGCCCGTTCGACCTGAAGATCGATCTGGAAGAAGGCACATCCCCTCCGATAGGCACCACCTACTCCCTTTCCCCATCCGAGCTTGAGTCCCTTCGAGCGTTCCTCAACGAACACCTCTCCATGGGCTTTATCTGCCCGTCATCCTCCACTCATGCCACTCTGGTCCTCTTTGTCCGCAAGAAGGATGGTTCACTCCACCTTTGCATTGACTTCCAAGGCCTCAACAAGATCACAAAGAAAGATCGCTATCCGCTCCCCCGCATCTCCGACCTCCTAGACGCTCCGAGCTGCGCGAAGATCTACACCAAGCTCGACCTCCAGCATGCGTACCATCTGGTCCGCATTGCTGAGGGCGATGAATGGAAGACTTCCTTCCGGACGCGCTACAGATTGTACGAATGGCTTGTCATGCTGTTCAGACCTACCAATGCCCCTGTGGCTTTCCAGCGGTTCGTCTATTCCATCTTTGCAGATCTCCTTGACGTCTCCATGATCGTATACCTGGATGACATTCTCATCTTCTCCGCTGACCGTGCATCCCACAAAGAGCATGTCCATGAAGTTCTCCGGCAACTCCAGAAACACGGACTTTACGCCAAACCAGAAAAATGCGAATTCCATACAGACTCCACGGAATACCTCAGATACCAGCTGTCTCCCTCCGGACTGTTTATGTCCCCAGAGAAAGTAAAAGCCATTCAAGACTGGCTCAAGCCCCGGAAAGTCCGAGATGTCCAATCCTTCCTCAGATTCACAAATTTCTACCGTCGTTTCATCCACGACTACTCTGGTCTGGTTATCCCGCTCACCTGCCTCACCTGCAAGGGAATTCCGTGGGACTTCAATGATGCATGTCGCTCCACTTTCCAGTGTCTCAAGGACACCTTCACCTCCACTCCCATCCTCACCCACTGGGTCCCCGACACCCCACTAATCGTCGAGACCAACGCCTCCGATTATGCCATCACTGGCATCCTTTTCCTCCGGTGCCCAGATGATGAAGTCCGGCCCGTTGTATTCTACTCCCACACCCTATCCGCCCCAGAGCTCAACTATGACACCCATGATAAGGAATTGCTTGCCATCCATGAGTCCTTCCAGACCTGGCGGCATTACCTCAAGGGTTCCAGCACTCCGGTTGACATCGTCACTGACCACAAGAACCTAGAGTATTTCGCTACCACGAAACTCCTGACCTGCCATCAAGCCCGCTGGTCAGAGTTACTCTCACAGTTCAACATGGTCGTCCACCTCCACCCCAGATGCTTGGGTGCAAAGCCCGATGCCCTCACTAGATGCTGGGATGTCTATCCCAAAGAGGGGGATAGGGACTACGCCTGCGTCAACCCTCACAACTTCTGCCCCATCTTCACACAAGAACAACTCGCTGTGTCCCTCCAAGCAACGTATCTAGCAGCTTCGGTCCTCCGGGCTGGCTCGCTGTTCGACATCGAATCACTCCGCAGTGACATCCTCTCCATGCTCCCCTCCGATCCCACTGCATCCATCCATCTGTCCATCCCCGAACCCTCCGACTCCCATTGGACCGTTGACCCCAAAGGTTTCCTACAGCTGGACGACCGCATCTACATCCCCGAGGCCAACGACCTCCGTCTCCATGTTCTCCAGTACAAACACGACCATCCACTCTCCGGACATTTTGGACAAAACTGGACACTAGAACTCATCCAACCCAAATACACCTGGCTGGGCATCCGGACCTTCATCAAAGAATACGTCTCCTCCTGCACCTCCTGCACCCGTGCCAAAGTCCCCAGACATAAGCCCTATGGGCTCCTCAAACAACTCCCCATCCCCAAAAAGCCATGGAACTCAATCTCCATGGACTTCATTGAACAACTCCCCACCTCCTCTGGACACACCACCATCCTAGTCGTCGTCAACTGCCTATCAAAGCAATGCATATTCATCCCGATGGATGACAAAGTAACATCTCCGGAGTTAGCCAAACTCTTTCTTCTCCACATCTTCTCCAAACACGGAGTTCCCTCACACATCACCTCCAATCGAGGCTTGGAGTTCATCTCCCACTTCTTCCGCTCGCTCGGAAAGGCTCTTGACATCCGGCTCCACTTCACTTCCGGCTACCATCTGGAAGGTGACGGTCAGACAGAGCGAATGAACCAAACCTTGGAACAGTACCTTCGGATCTATTGCAACTACCAGCAAGATAACTGGTCTGAACTCCTGCCCCTCACAGAGTTTGTGTACAACAACGCTCCGAATGCTTCCACAGGTGTTTCTCCGTTCTTTGCCAACAAGGGTTATCACCCCAATATCACCGTCCATCCCGAATGAGACCTGACCTCTGCTCAAGCCCAAGAGTACTCCGTAGACCTCGACTCCCTCCACGAATTTCTCTGACAGGAGTTAGCTGCCGCCCCAGAATGGTATCAAGGACCCGCGGATGCCAAGTGAACTCCGGCACCAGACTTCAAAGTCGGTGACCAGGTTTTCGTCAAGGCTAAGTACTTCCGCTCAACACGTCCGTCCAAAAAACTCTCCGAGAAGAACCTAGGACCATATCCCATCATAGCTCAAGCTGGCTCCTTATCCTTCACCCTCCGGCTTCCAGAAACCATGAAGTCTGTCCATCTGGTCTTCCATGTCTCGCAACTGGAACCCGCTACCCCCAATACCATCCCCAATCACACCCAACCCCCTCCGCCTCCAGTCAAAGTCAACGGAGAACTGGAGTATGAGATCTCCGAAATCCTCGACTCCAAGATAGATCACAGGCAACGGAACTGCAAGCTGTTGTATCTGATTAGATGGTCTGGCTATGAAGGAACTGACGAAGAAACATCCTGGCTTCTCGCCACCGAGCTTGGTCATGCCTCGGAACTCATTGAAGAATTTCATCTCCGGTATTCAGACAAGCCTGGACCTCACTCCGCTTGACCTGGTCGACACACCATACATTCCTGTCATGAGGTACAGGCGGCAAGACTACACTACGCTACTTGTTCCTCAACTCCGGACTCTGGCAGCCCTCCCGCTGCCTTGTCCTCCAGGTCCGCCAACTCCTCCGCTACCTCCTCCACTTCTCCTTCCTCCAGCTCCCCTTCGCTCTCTGATTCCTCCCTCCCATATACTTCCTCCACCTTCAGGAAAATGAGCTCCTCCAGGAGCCCATTTTGCTTCTTCACGGCGTCCTGGAGTTCCCGGACTGCCCCCACAATCAACTGGGCGCACTGCACCCAGTCGTTCACCTCCTCCTCTTCCTCCGTCCCCTCTGACCTCGCCTTCTTCCGCAGCCACTCCAAGCCCTCCGCCTTCTTCTTCCTCTTCCTCTCCGCCCTTTCTTCACCGGGCTGCTCACACTTGGCCTTGGCCTTGTGGCAAGCCTCACACAAGGTGGACTTGCTGGGACCGAGGGTGCACTCCAGCCCCCGGTCCTCGCACCTCCGGCACTCTGGCACTGGTTCTGCCCACACCTTCCCCTTGCTGAAGCCTTGCTTTGCTTGGACTTGTTGCGCCTGTGCTCCGGTCAGTCCTGCTCACTCGGCGCATTGTTTTGGACACACCCATCTCCTGGCTGCCGCCTCGGCCACCACTCATTGCCTTGCAGCCTTCTCTGCCTGCCTCCTTGCTTCCTCCTCCATCTTCCTCTGTGCCTCCTCCTCCTTCCTTGCCTTGGCCCGCCTTCTCTGCTCTGCTGCCTTCGCATTCCACAGGTCGTCGTTGTCATCAGCATCCTCCACCAGGTGTTCGTTGGACCACTTGTCGATGTCGGAGTAGATGGTCATGGTTGGCTACCAGGCAGGAAAGCTGGGACAACTCTGGACTTTATAGATTCATTCAAACTCCGTTTCTGACTCCGGCGGAATCAACAAGGACAGGTGATCCTCAATGGCCTTCAAGGGTTCAGGCCTAAGAGGGGGATACTGTCATATCCTGGATCCACAAGTCTAACTCTGACCCTCCGAGGTCACTCCGATACCAACTCTGTCCAACTCCGGTCTGATTTCCTTTTGTATTTATGCTATGCTTTAACGTTCCATTCTGTTGCGATACGCTCCATTCCGTTACGTTCCATATTCTTACGTTCCATTCCATTCCATCCATATTAGCATTAGTTCCACTACCTAGACTCCTCTGTGCAGTGTTAACTGTGGAGCACAGCTCCGCAGTACCTCTGGTACATCTCCTACCCGACCTCTGAACTCCTTAGTCATCCGCTTTCTCTGTAGTATATAAACCCCATATTCTAGCCTGTAAATACCTCAGTTCGAATATCAATGAAACTTGACTACCTCTCCTCTGACTTGAACCTTGACAGTTCTCCTCTGACCTCCGACCCTCTGACCAATTCCGCTCCATAAATCCGGGACCAGGACTTGTGCAAGGGTGCACCACATACGGTGAAGCCAAGTCCTGTCTGACCAAACTCCAAAACCCCGGAGTTTCCTGGAGTTAGTCTGACCTAGTTTAACAGCTGGACTCAGTATGAGCATGGGGAAGTTGAAAGGTAGAAAGGTGAAGGGTAATTTTGGCCCTCACAAGCCACTGCTTATGGGCAAATGATTTTGCTGCCTTGGATGAGGGTCCATAGATGGGCTTGGTTTCCACTCCACTCAGTATATCCCAGAGGTCTTGCTTGTCTAACAGGGCCTCCATTTGCATGCTTCATTCAGCATAGTTTATGTCATTAAGTTTTTCAAACATGAGTTTTGAGGATGACATGATGAGAAGGGGTGATACTGGCTAGTTTATAGACACTAGCTTGTCTCCACAGGGCTACTGGCTGGTTTCGAGGTACTAGCTGACCTATGATGGGCTGGATTTGGGGCTCTAGCTGGCCTATGATGGGCTGGTTTCAAGGTACTAGCTGACCTATGATGGGCTGGATTCAAGGCTCTAGCTGGCCTATAATGGGGGTGGTTGATCGATCAAGTGAGTGGAGACACAGAAGTCTAGCACTCAGGGCTCATAACCTGATAAAAATCGGAATCCAAGGGCTTGAGGTGGTGGTGAAAAGCAACCGTTCATGTAGCCACAGTACACGTACTACGTTCGGTATGATTAAGTAAGGTAGTGTACTAACTGCAGCAAGTATGATTTCCAACATTTACTTTGTTTGCTTAACGGGTGGGGCAACCTAAGACATATTTTCAAATGAATGTGGACATTTCAGGCCACCAGTAATTCTTCATAACTAATGATTGGATTCAAAAGATCCCTCCATGACCAAATGCTGCTGAACCATGGTAATGTGCAATGAGATTCTTGTAGAGTGTGCTAGGGACATAAATTTTGTTCTGATAAAAAAGTGTACCATTGTCATATGTCCAGTCAGTGGGGGAAGTGCAAGGGAGGAGGGAGGAACCTTCAGATAAGGTGTTGAGTATGTTTGTGATGAATGGATCATTGGTAGTGGATTGGGCAAGTTTAGTGGCAATTGTGCTATCCAGCATTCAAATAAAAAGATGATCAGGGAGGAGGGTAATGTCTTTATTGTCAGAGATTGTCACCAGGTAAGGATAATGAGAAAGGGTATCTGCTAGGGTGACTTTTGCTGTGGGGACTGCTACAAATTGGAGGTCAAAGTCCTGTAAAAATATGAGCCATCTGGCTTGCCAACAATTGAGATATTGGGGTTGGTGGAAGTAGGTCAGGTTTTTGTGGTCTGTTAAGATTGTCACAGGATGTCCGGTGCCACAGAGGTAATGCTTCCAAGTGTCCAGAGCATGGATGACTGCCTGAAGTTCACAATCATAGATATCATAGTTTCATTCAGTGTCAAGGAAGGATTGGGAGTGGTAGGCACATGGATGTAGGTCACCATTATCATCAGATTGGAGAAGTACTCCTTCAGAGGCTACTAGGGATGCATCAGTCATGATGGAGAAGGGCTTATTCACATCAGGCATATGAAGTATGGGCTCTGACACCATGATAGATTGGAGTGTGTGGAAGGCCTTTTCTTGTTCATCATTCGAGTGCCAGTTAACCATGGATTTAGTGAGATCAATAAGTGGTCGAGCTATATTTGCATAATTTGGAATGAATTTCCTGTAAAAATTGCAGAAACCCAAGAATGACCAGACTTCCTTTACAAAAGTAGGCAGTTTCCATTCCTGTATGGCCTTGACTTTGACTGGGTCAAGGTGAACAGTTCCAGCACATATGATGAGACTGAGATATTTCATATGATCACTTTTGAAGGTGCATTTAAAGAGTTTAAGGTAGAGTTTTTCTTTGTGGAAGCATTCCAAGACACAATGTGTTCTTTCCTGGTGAGTGGGAATATGGGAGGATGCTATGGCCAAGTCATCCATGTATATGCTCAACCATCCTTCAGCTATCATGTCTTGGAACAGGTGATTCATCATTGCTTGAAAGTGAGGGGAAGCATTCATATGCACATATACCTCATGGATAATTACTAATCTAACATTGTGTGATTTCCTTATATAGATATTCTCATATCATACCACATCAGACTTACCTCATTTAGAAATATATTTTAGATCCAACATAGATATACTATTATATCTCTAGATTTACTATACATAGATACAAATATGTACTTTAGTATATAAGTCAATGCATTCCAAGTGAACTAGCCAGCCTGGTTCTCCTTGGTAATTTCCACCAGAGTTCACCAACAGAAGACACTCAGTTCCTCTTGACTATACAAGATGCCTAGATTGCATAATGTAGACTGACACCAGGATAATGGTAATCTGTGGTACAACTAACCAAGAGGTTATAATCCATATGACAAAGGGTGACTTAGGTGTTGCATCATTAGAACTAGACTTCAAGAACTAGTTCATTAGGGCTAGACTACAAGAGTCTGGAAGGTCAAGAAACCTCTAGTTCAAATCCTCTCATCAAGGACAGCCTCTATCTCTAGAGTTGCAAACAAGAGTTTCATAGCAGAAGAGAAGAAACATTATGAGCAAGCTTGAAGCACTCACCTAGGAAACAGACATACTAGCAAGGTTAAAGGTTGCAAGAAGGAGGCCTTGGTTGGTCAACCAGCAACAAATGGATCACAGCATGACATATCACAAGGTTAACCAGAAAGAGAATCCACATGCCAAAGAAAGCTTTAGATAAGCAAAAGAAAGCTGCTACACACACACTCAAGGATGCATGGTTAGAAGGCAATGCTATCCACCCCCTTCAATGATTCATAATCATTCACATGGCCTTTACTGCATATAGATTACACCAAGTGGTTTAGGAAGCAAATCCATAAATTGAAGTTAATGAAAGGAAAACAGCCTCTAGCTGAGCACAAGGCTGTGTACAAGTCACATGAAGCTGTGCAAAGGATAAAAGGAGTAACCATGCCATAGAGCTGTACCTCAAAAAGAAAAGACTTTAGCTGATGAAAAGTTTCATCTATAAACCAAAGAAGGGTAAAGAAATAACCCATAAAGAAAGATCTTCTATACAGATCAGGAGATGGGTACAAGACTCTCCATGTACTACACATAAGGAAATTAAGAAGATAACTTGTCAGATAGCAATTGGAAAAGAAGAAACACCTTCAGCTATCATGAAAGAAGGATGAAGCAATCACATGAGAATCCCATGTGACTTCAATCAAGAAATGAAAGAATGAATGCACAGGGCATTATATCAAAGGATCAACTCAATGGAGTTTAAAAGGGAATTGAGAAAGACAACTCATAACTGAAGGAAGGGAACTGACAAAGATGTCATAATCAAGTGCAAGGCACAAGAAGAAAATGTGCAAGACACACAAAGGGAGGCAGGCACCTCATCAAGATGTAATCAGAACAGACACTGCTCTGCACAAATGAAAAGACAAATCAGGAAGACAACCTGCAAGTCATGTGCAAGGCATCTTAAAAATGAAAAGTCATTCAAGATGTGCAGAAGCACAGAAATGCTGCCAAATATCATAATGAAAAAGACTTCAAAGGAGGCAATGCAAGACACTGCAAAACATCTAAAATGAGGATAAACTACTAACTTCCTGAAATGAGGCTAAACTTACCCATGCAACTGAAGCATCAATAAAAGGTTGGGAAAAACTACTGAAGATAGTAACTCACAAATGAAAGGAAAGTCATTACAACAAAAAGGGAGCTGACACTAATCTGAAGGAAACAATAATTGAGAAAGATCTTACTCTGTCACAAAGGAACTAAAAGAAATGCAACCAGCATGGATGCCTTATGGAAAACAAAAAAAAAATTCATAAAGGAACATTTCCACCCTATCCCACCTGATGAAGGAGGTGCTCTAAGTTGCCCATACATTGAAGTTAAAGCTTGCTTTGAACTGAATGCTTTGTTCATCTGGAATCTGAACATTAGAAGAGAAGTAGTAGTAGAGATTGGAATGCAATGATAATGGAATGGAAATTGAGAAAGGTTTCCTGTGAAAATCTTGGAATTTTCAATTTTCCCTTTTTCACATAGAATGATGCTCAAAAGCAAGGAAGGGTGCATATCAAATGCAACAACTGGTTCATACAAATGAGAAGACAAACCCTGAAATGGTTACAAACCTAGTCATTGGTTGCACTCACATAATGAAGGGTAGAAAATTATAAAAGTCAAATGAAGATAACCAGTATGGATACCACTCTGTTAAGACAAAAGAAGTCTTGAAGACTTGAAGAACAAATGAAACAAAGGAAAATGCCCTGGGATGGCATAAAACTCATTCATAGCAATAAGTCTATTAATGAAAAGGTAGAGAAACCAATCAAGACAGGTCACACTTGCTAAAGAAAAGGATCTTACCAACAAGCCAAGAGGCTGAGGAAGACAAAAGGAGTTCTCATTAGAACAAATGGAGCAATGGCTCACACAAGAAAAAGGAAGCTCAACTGTGAGGATAACATGCACAGCAAATGAAAGGTCTAACCACAGGGATAACACATATGACATGGCTTGATGCCACCAAATGAAACTAATAAAAGAAACCAAGCCAAAAGCTGTAACAGGGGCCAAGATATGTCAAAGCTACCAGAGTTTCTAGACCCATACTTAATAAAAGAAAAGGAAAATAGATTTTCACAAAGAAAGGGTGATGAAATCCCTCAAATGAAATGTTTTCACATTGGAACAGACATAAAGATGGACTTGATGTCCATAAAAGAAGAAAGACATTAAAATGGACTTAACATTCCAGGAAAGTAAAGTGACCTCAGGAGGAATCACATTAGACCTTGAAGTTCACATGAAAGGAAATTCTCAAATGATTACAAATCTAGTCACTGGTTATATTTCATAATGAAAGGCTGGAAAAGGAAAAGAAGTCACTTAGACAGGATGACTCAAAGGAACAATTACATTCATAAAAGGAAACTTCTAGATGAAGATAAAGAATAGCTAATGAAAGCCACAAAGGAAGGTTTAGATAACCAAAAGAAAGGTTGGACTTCACTGAAGAAGCATCTGCAAATGAAAAGAAAGTTCAAAGGAACTCAAAGCAAAGAATTTGATATTTCACAAAGGAAATGACTTTATGGCACTGGAAGAAGCAAGCTCTTATGGAATCAATATGATCAGAGAGCTGAAATGAAAAACATGAATAGAACTCAGGAAATAAAACCACATTAGCACTAGAAGTTCAGAATGACAAGGCTGCAAAAATAAACAAATTCCACTCAAATGAAAAGAAGCAAGTTTTCATATAGAAAGAATATATTAAAACATAAAAAGAAAAGTCAACATTAAAACAGGATTTCAATGAAGAAAAGGTCAGCCAAAGAAGCTGCTAATGAAATGAAATAAAACTTACCTGCTGGAAAGACTAAAGATGCCAAGCATCTTACATAAAAGAAAAGAAGGTTTATTCATTAGAACAGAGTTCAAATGCTGGAATGAAGAAGAATCACATGTTAGACACACACAACACACAAAAGAGAAGAATACTCTAAAAGAGCTAGACATCCACTGGTAAAAGAAAATTTATTAGAACTTGACATTTGAAGAAGAAAAGAAAGTTACAGGTTAACTCAAAGGATATGAAAGAATAAACCATTAAAAGAAGATGTTCATCATAAAACCAAAAGAAGCAAGACTTCTTATACATATCCAAACAGAGATATACTGTCCCATGATAGTCAGAAATGAAACAAAGCTAGACTTCAAATAAAAAGAAGCATAAAACACAGGCTTAATGCTTAGAAAGCAAAGCTATAATGGGCTAGATCCCATAAAAGGATAAATTAAATGCAAAACTGTCTTATGACAGCTGGAAAGCAAAGACAAACCCAGTTTTCTCACACTAAACTATTCATAAAAACAGAAAACATCACTATGTCTCATCAAAGGGTCTACAAAGACATAGATTACCTGGAAGTTGATCAATAAAAGGGAAGTAGTGTTATAAACTCATTTCTTAACACTCTATATCTCTGTGAGACTATGAACACATGCTAGTCACATGACCATCATGATATTCACCACTTCACAACATCACATCACAAACACAGCCATAAGGCTATGACACTTAATATCCATCATGACATCTTATGACTACCTCATGTCTCCTCTTAATGACACTTCATGATCCAACCATGATCTCACATACTCATATACATATGTATATCCAACCCTAGACTGTATGCTCCCATTCTATGACTATGCCATGCCATGCCTTCCATTCTGCCACTCACTTATTTAATATCTGCTCAAAGCTATGCTTATCTATAAGGCTGTACCAACATGCCTTTCCCATGCCTAACTCATCTTGCTATGTCACAGGGCTATGCATCATGCTTCTCTTCCATTACAGAGGCTATACTGATATGCACATATACCTCATGGATAATCACTAATCTAATATTATATGATTTCCTTATATGGATATTCTCATATCATACCACATTAGACTTACCTCATTTAGAAATATATTTTAGATCCAACATAGATATACTATTATATCTCTAGATTTACTATATATAGATACAAACATGTAATTTAGTATATAAGTCAATGCATTCCAAGTGAACTAGCCAGTCTAGTTCTTCTTGGTAATTTCCATCAAAGTCCATCAACAGAAGACACTCAGTTCCTCTTGACTATACAAGATGCCTAGATGGCATAATGTAGACTGACACCAGGATAATGCTAATTGTTACAATTTTCCCTTTCTTTACTTTTGTACACGACCATTACCCGCTACTTCCTTACCATCACAGACACTATACTCCGGCAACTGCTACACAGAGTTACTTGTACGTTCATACTGTTCTTCACACTACGTTTACTTCTTTTATGTTTCATCTACAAATATGGACACTTTCCCGCATAACTCGGGCTTAGCTGCTTTCCGGATACCAGTTTCTCTTGTGTTCCTTCATATTCCAAATCTCGGTAATCCGCAGCATCTTTTGTCATCTCTGTTACATCACTTTCCGACTTCTCCGATGTTCCATCTCTTTCTACACGCCTGCCCTTATTTCACTCGTCTCTGTACTTAAGTTGCTACTGCGCATAGTGTTAGGCATTCTGTTCTTTTTGTAAACATCCTGCAATCAGAGCAGTCTCTTTCTTAGGCATCGTCAACCTAAGTTAGCTATCCGACCTTGTGGTGCTAGCCGTCTCTAGCAGCTGTGTCCTCGAGTGTTGCCTTGCCATGACACCGTACTTGAAGTCGACCGAATGGTATCAAGTCCGTCAAGGTCATTGAGCCCGTGGATGCGTAATTCCCACGTCACACTCGTTTGCTCTGGA